>JBBDGP010005725.1:0-38050 GCA_037952835.1 Lithobates septentrionalis | reverse complement strand
TCACGTGTTGGGGTTCCGGTGGATCTCTTACCCGGGAAAATCCCGAACCAGCCGCTCTTCTCGTCCATTCCTCTTCCCGTCAGTCATCTGCCGCCATCTTGTCGTAGACCGGAAGTGAAGACATTGATGGGTGGAAACTTCCGCCTCTAGTACGGATGGAGTGATGGCAGACACGCCCATGTCACATGACCTGAGCAGAAGATAGGCCCCTCCCCCGGGTGACAGGGAGGAGATTTGGAGTGATTTCTGGAATGTGATCAGTGGCTGCACCTCATCATCATTATTATAAAGGACCGCTGGGGGTCGCTGTATATTGATGTATTACTAAGAAGGAGGTGCAGTTCTCCGCTGTCACCGCCAGATGTCACGCGATGTTCTCCCGATCTGCCGGAAGTAGCCCCGCCCACATTCTATATACGGAAATGACGTTCTGCTATGGAACGCAAACAGGAAGTGGAGTCAGGAGGCGGAGTTCAGAAGTAATGGTGAGAACTTCCGGGGCGGAGGAAGATGGCGGCTGCGGAGAGGGTGAGAGACTCCCAGTGCCTGAAATAAATACTGTCAGGGGGAGGTAGTGGGCGGAGCCTTCTGCTCCCATCATCCCCTGCGGGAGACACTTCTACCACATCAAAGCCTGGGAGGGGGGAGGGCGTTACCCACTGAGCCCCCCTCCCCCACCTACTTATCCTTCCCCCTCCCCCACCTTCCTGCCCTCCCCCCCCCCCCCCCCACCTTTCTATCCTTCCCCACTTACCTTCCTATCCTTCCCGCCCCTCCCCCCACCTACCTTCCTGCCCCTCCCCCCACCCACCTACCTATCCTTCCCTCCCACCTTCCTGCCCTTCCCCCTCCCCCACCTTCCTATCCTTCCCCCCTCCCCCCACCCACCTTCCTGCCCTTCCCCCCCACCTTTCTATCCTTCCCCACTTACCTTCCTGCCCCTCCCCCCACCTTCCTATCCTTCCCCCTCCCCCCACCCACCTTCCTGCCCTTCCCCCCCACCTTTCTATCCTTCCCCACTTACCTTCCTGCCCCTCCCCCCACCTTCCTGCCCTTCCCCCTCCCCCCACCTACCTTCCTGCCCTCCCCCCCCCCCACCTTCCTATCCTTCCCCCCCACCTTCCTGCCCTTCCCCCCCCCCCACCTTTCTATCCTTCCCCACCCACCTTCCTGCCCTTCCCCCCCACCTTTCTATCCTTCCCCACTTACCTTCCTGCCCCTCCCCCACCTACCTTCCTGCCCCTCCCCCCACCTTCCTGCCCTTCCCCCCCCCCCCCCACCTTTCTATCCTTCCCCACTTACCTTCCTGCCCCTCCCCCAACTACCTACCCTTCCCCCACCTACCTACCCTTCCCCCTCCCCCCACCTACCTACCCTTCCCCCTCCCCCACCTACCTTCCTGCCCCTCCCCCACCTACTTATCCTTCCCACCTACCTTCCGGCCCTTCCCCCACCTACCTACCTATCCTCCCACCTTCCTGCCCTTCCCCCCCCCCACCTTCCTATCCTTCCCCACTTACCTTCCTGCCCCTTCCCCACCTACCTACCCCTCCCCCACCTACCTTCCTGCCCCTCCCCCCCACCTACCTATCCTTCCCCCCCACCTTCCTGCCCTTCCCCCCCCCACCTTCCTATCCTTCCCCACCTACCTTCCTGCCCCTCCCCCCACCTACCTATCCTTCCCCCCCACCTTCCTGCCCTTCCCCCCCCCCACCTTTCTATCCTTCCCCCCACCTTCCTGCCCTCCCCCCACCTTTCTATCCTTCCCCACTTACCTTCCTGCCCCTCCCCCCACCTTCCTGCCCTTACCCCACCTTCCTATCCTTCCTGCCCCTCCCCCCACCTACTTATCCTTCCCCCTCCCCCCACCTACCTTCCCTGCCCTTCCCCCTCCCCCACCTTCCTATCCTTCCCCACTTACCTTCCTGCCCCTTCCCCACCTACCTACCCTTGCCCCTCCCCCCACCCACCTACCTATCCTTCCCCCCACCTTCCTGCCCCTTCCCCCCCCACCTTTCTATCCTTCCCCACTTACCTTCCTGCCCCTCCCCCCACCTTCCTGCCCTTCCCCCCCACCTTCCTATCCTTCCCCACTTACCTTCCTGCCCCTCCCCCACCTTCCTGCCCTTCCCCCTCCCCCCACCTACCTTCCTGCCCTCCCCCCCCCACCTTTCTATCCTTCCCCACTTACCTTCCTGCCCCTCCCCCACCTACCTTCCTGCCCTTCCCCCCACCTTCCTGCCCTTCCCCCTCCCCCACCTACCTACCCTTCCCCCTCCCCCACCTACCTTCCTGCCCCTCCCCCCACCTACCTTCCTGCCCCTCCCCCACCTACCTATCCTTCCCCCCACCTTCCTGCCCTCCCCCCCCACCTTTCTATCCTTCCCCACTTACCTTCCTGCCCCTTCCCCTCCCCCACCTACCTTCCTGCCCCTCCCCCCACCTACCTATCCTTCCCCCCCACCTTCCTGCCCTTCCCCCCCCCACCTTTCTATCCTTCCCCACTTACCTTCCTGCCCCTCCCCCCACCTTCCTGCCCTTCCCCCTCCCCCCACCTACCTTCCTGCCCTTCCCCCCCCCCCCACCTTTCTATCCTTCCCCACTTACCTTCCTGCCCCTCCCCCCACCTTCCTGCCCTTCCCCCTCCCCCCACCTACTTTCCTGCCCTCCCCCCCCCACCTTCCTATCCTTCCCCCCACCTTCCTGCCCTCCCCCCCCCCCCACCTTTCTATCCTTCCCCACCCACCTTCCTGCCCTTCCCCCCCACCTTTCTATCCTTCCCCACTTACCTTCCTGCCCCTCCCCCCACCTTCCTGCCCTTCCCCATCTACCTACCCTTCCCCCTCCCCCACCTACCTTCCTGCCCCTCCCCCCACCTTCCTGACCTTTCCCCCCCCCACCTTCCTATCCTTCCCCACTTACCTTCCTGCCCTTCCCCCACCTACCTACCCTTCCCCCTCCCCCACCTACCTTCCTGCCCCTCCCCCACCTACCTATCCTTCCCCCCACCTTTCTATCCTTCCCCCCACCTTCCTGCCCTCCCCCCCACCTTTCTATCCTTCCCCACTTACCTTCCTGCCCCTCCCCCCACCTTCCTGCCCTTACCCCACCTTCCTATCCTTCCCCACTTACCTTCCTATCCTTCCTGCCCCTCCCCCCACCTACTTATCCTTCCCCCCTCCCCCACCTACCTTCCTGCCCTTCCCCCTCCCCCACCTTCCTATCCTTCCCCACTTACCTTCCTGCCCCTTCCCCACCTACCTACCCTTCCCCCTCCCCCACCCTACCTTCCTGCCCCTCCCCCCACCCACCTACCTATCCTTCCCCCCACCTTCCTGCCCCTTCCCCCCCCACCTTTCTATCCTTCCCCACTTACCTTCCTGCCCCTCCCCCCACCTTCCTGCCCTTCCCCCCACCTTCCTATCCTTCCCCACTTACCTTCCTGCCCCTTCCCCACCTACCTATCCTTCCCCCCTCCCCCACCTACCTTCCTGCCCTCCCCCCCCACCTTTCTATCCTTCCCCACTTACCTTCCTGCCCCTCCCCCACCTACCTTCCTGCCCTTCCCCCCACCTTCCTGCCCTTCCCCCTCCCCCACCTTCCTATCCTTCCCCACTTACCTTCCTGCCCCTCCCCCACCTACCTACCCTTCCCCCTCCCCCACCTACCTACCCTTCCCCTCCCCCACCTACCTTCCTGCCCCTCCCCCACCTACCTATCCTTCCCCCCACCTTCCTGCCCTCCCCCCCCACCTTTCTATCCTTCCCCCACTTACCTTCCTGCCCCTCCCCCCACCTTCCTGCCCTTCCCCCCTCCCCCACCTTCCTATCCTTCCCCACTTACCTTCCTGCCCCTACCCCCACCTATCCTTCCCCCCTCCCCACCTACCTTTCTATCCTTCCCCACTTACCTTCCTGCCCCTCCCCCACCTACCTATCCTTCCCCCCTCCTCCACCTACCTTCCTGCCCCTTCCCCCTCCCCCTCCTACCTACTCTTCCCTCCTAACTACCCCCTCCCCCACCTACCTACCCCTCCTCCCACATACCTATATTTCCCACCTACCTACCTTTCTACTCTCCCACCCCCCACCTTCCTACCCTTCCCCCTCCCCCAATTACCTACCCTTCCCCCCCACCTTCCTTCCCTTTTCCCCTCCTATCTTCCTATCCTTCCCCAACCAACCTACCCTTCAACCCTCCCCCACTTACCTTCCTACCTTTCCCCCCTCCCCACATACCTACCTACCCTTCCCCCCACATTCATACCCTTCACCCCTCCCCCACCTTCCTTCCCTTCCCCCCACTCCCCCACCTACCTACCTACTCTTCCCCCCTAGCTACCTCCCCACCTACCTGCACTTCTTTCTCCCACCTACTTACTCACCTTTCCCTCCCCCAACTGCCATTTCCTAACCCACCTCCCCCGCTACTCTTCCCACTCCCTCTCCTAGGCTCCTCCTCCATGTCTGTCTGTAGGGCTCCCCATGTACTCTGCGCTCTCCTCTTTCTCCCCTTTGTGATGATGTCAGTAATGATGCCCCTCCCCTGTGCGATGATGTCAGTAATGATGCCCCTCCCCTGTGTGATGATGTCAGTAATGATGCCCCTCCCCTGTGTGATGATGTCAGTAATGATGCCCCTCCCCTGTGCGATGATGTCAGTAATGATGCCCCTCCCCTGTGTGATGATGTCAGTAATGATGCCCCTCCCCTGTGTGATGATGTCAGTAATGATGCCCCTCCCCTGTGTGATGATGTCAGTAATGATGCCCCTCCCCTGTGTGATGATGTCAGTAATGATGCTCCCCCCTGTGTGATGTCAGTAATGATGCCCCTCCCCTGTGTGATGTCAGTAATGATGCCCCTCCCCTGTGTGATGATGTCAGTAATGATGCCCCTCCCCTGTGTGATGATGTCAGTAATGATGCTCCCCCCTGTGTGATGTCAGTAATGATGCCCCTCCCCTGTGTGATGTCAGTAATGATGCCCCTCCCCTGTGTGATGATGTCAGTACTGATGCCCCTCCCCTGTGTGATGTCAGTACTGATGCATCTCCCCTGTGTGATGTCAGTAATGATGCCCCTCCCCTGTGTGATGTCAGTAATGATGCCCCTCCCCTGTGTGATGATGTCAGTAATGTTGCCCCTCTCCTCTGTGATGATGTCATTGAACCCTCCCCTCTGTGATGATGCCTCTCCCCTGTGTGATGATGTCAGTAATGATGCCCCTCCCCTCTGTGATGATGCCCCTCCCCTGTGTGATGTCAGTAATGATGCCCCTCCCCTGTATGATGATGTCATTGATGATAAACCCTCCCCTGTGTGATGATGTCAGTACTGATGCCCCTCCCCTGTGTGATGTCAGTAATGATGCCCCTCCCCTGTGTGATGATGTCAGTAATGATGCCCCTCCCCTGTGTGATGATGTCAGTAATGATGCCCCTCCCCTGTGTGATGATGTCAGTAATGATGCCCCTCCCCTGTGTGATGATGTCAGTAATGATGCCCCACCCCTGTGTGATGATGTCAGTAATGATGCCCCACCCTGTGTGATGTCATTGATGAATCCTCCCCTGTGTGATGATGTCAGTAATGATGCCCCTCCCCTGTGTGATGATGTCAGTAATGATGCCCCTCCCCTGTGTGATGATGTCATTGATGAACCCTCCCCTGTGTGATGATGTCAGTAATGATGCCCCTCCCCTGTGTGATGATGTCATTGATGAACCCTCCCCTGTGTATTATCAGTAATGATGCCCCTCCCCTGTGTATTGATGTCATTGATGAGCCCTCCCCTGTGCGATGATGTCAGTAATGATGCTCCTCCCCTGTGTGATAATGTCAGTAATTATGCCCCTCCCCTGTCTGATGTCAGTAATGATGCCCCTCCCCTCTGTGATGATGTCAGTAATGATGCCCCTCCCCTCTGATGTCATTGAACCCTCCCCTCTGTGATGATTCCCCTCCCCTGTGTGATGATGTTGGTAATGATGCCCCTCCCCTGTGTGATGATGTCAGTAATGATGCCCTTTCCCTGTGTGATGTCAGTAATGATGCCCCTCCCCTGTGTGATGATGTCATTGATGAATCCTCCCCTCTGTGATGTCAGCAATGATGCCCCTCCCCTGTGTGATGTCAGCAATGATGCCCCTCCCCTGTGTGATGTCAGCAATAATGCCCCTCCCCTGTGTGATGATGTCAGCAATGATGCCCCTCCCCTGTGTGATGATGTCAGTAATGATGCCCTTTCCCTGTGTGATGTCAGTAATGATGCCCCTCCCCTGTGTGATGATGTCATTGATGAATCCTCCCCTCTGTGATGTCAGCAATGATGCCCCTCCCCTGTGTGATGTCAGCAATGATGCCCCTCCCCTGTGTGATGTCAGCAATAATGCCCCTCCCCTGTGTGATGATGTCAGCAATTATGCCCCTCCCCTGTGTGATGTCATTGATGAACCCTCCCTTGTGTGATGTCAGTAATGATGCCCCTCCTCTGTGTGATGTCAGCAATGATGCCCCTCCCCTGTGTGATGTCAGTAATGATGCCCCTCCCCTGTGCGATGATGTCAGTAATGATGCCCCTCCCCTGTGTGATGATGTCAGTAATGATGCCCCTCCCCTGTGTGATGATGTCAGTAATGATGCTCCCCCCTGTGTGATGTCAGTAATGATGCCCCTCCCCTGTGTGATGTCAGTAATGATGCCCCTCCCCTGTGTGATGATGTCAGTACTGATGCATCTCCCCTGTGTGATGTCAGTACTGATGCATCTCCCCTGTGTGATGTCAGTAATGATGCCCCTCCCCTGTGTGATGATGTCAGTAATGATGCCCCTCCCCTGTGTGATGATGTCAGTAATGTTGCCCCTCTCCTCTGTGATGATGTCATTGAACCCTCCCCTCTGTGATGATGCCTCTCCCCTGTGTGATGATGTCAGTAATGATGCCCCTCCCCTCTGTGATGATGCCCCTCCCATGTGTGATGTCAGTAATGATGCCCCTCCCCTGTATGATGATGTCATTGTTGATAAACCCTCCCCTGTGTGATGATGTCAGTACTGATGCCCCTCCCCTGTGTGATGTCAGTACTGATGCCCCTCCCCTGTGTGATGTCAGTAATGATGCCCCTCCCCTGTGTGATGATGTCAGTAATGATGCCCCTCCCCTGTGTGATGATGTCAGTAATGATGCCCCTCCCCTGTGTGATGATGTCAGTAATGATGCCCCTCCCCTGTGTGATGTCAGTAATGATGCCCCTCCCCTGTGTGATGTCAGTAATGATGCCCTTCCCCTGTGTGATGATGTCAGTAATGATGCCCCACCCCTGTGTGATGATGTCAGTAATGATGCCCCACCCTGTGTGATGTCATTGATGAATCCTCCCCTGTGTGATGATGTCAGTAATGATGCCCCTCCCCTGTGTGATGATGTCAGTAATGATGCCCCTCCCCTGTGTGATGATGTCATTGATGAACCCTCCCCTGTGTGATGATGTCAGTAATGATGCCCCTCCCCTGTGTGATGATGTCATTGATGAACCCTCCCCTGTGTATTATCAGTAATGATGCCCCTCCCCTGTGTATTGATGTCATTGATGAGCCCTCCCCTGTGCGATGATGTCAGTAATGATGCTCCTCCCCTGTGTGATAATGTCAGTAATTATGCCCCTCCCCTGTCTGATGTCAGTAATGATGCCCCTCCCCTCTGTGATGATGTCAGTAATAATGCCCCTCCCCTCTGATGTCATTGAACCCTCCCCTCTGTGATGATTCCCCTCCCCTGTGTGATGATGTTGGTAATGATGCCCCTCCCCTGTGTGATGATGTCAGTAATGATGCCCCTCCCCTGTGTGATGATGTCAGTAATGATGCCCTTTCCCTGTGTGATGTCAGTAATGATGCCCCTCCCCTGTGTGATGATGTCATTGATGAATCCTCCCCTCTGTGATGTCAGCAATGATGCCCCTCCCCTGTGTGATGTCAGCAATGATGCCCCTCCCCTGTGTGATGTCAGCAATAATGCCCCTCCCCTGTGTGATGATGTCAGCAATGATGCCCCTCCCCTGTGTGATGATGTCAGCAATGATGCCCCTCCCCTGTGTGATGATGTCATTGATGAACCCTCCCCTGTGTGATGTCAGTAATGATGCCCCTCCTCTGTGTGATGATGTCATTGATGAATCCTCCCCTCTGTGATGTCAGCAATGATGCCCCTCCCCTGTGTGATGATGTCAGCAATGATGCCCCTCCCCTGTGTGATGATGTCATTGATGAACCCTCCCCTGTGTGATGTCAGTAATGATTCCTCTTCCCTGTGTGATGATGTTTCATGATGAACCCTCCCCTGTGTGATGTCAGTAATGATGCCCCTCCCCTGTGGGATGTCAGTAATGATGCCCCTCCCCTGTGTGATGTCAGTAATGATGCCCTTCCCCTGTGTGATGATGTCAGTAATGATGCCCCACCCCTGTGTGATGATGTCATTAATGATGCCCCACCCCTGTGTGATGTCATTGATGAATCCTCCCCTGTGTGATGATGTCAGTAATGATGCCCCTCCCCTGTGTGATGATGTCAGTAATGATGCCCCTCCCCTGTGTGATGATGTCATTGATGAACCCTCCCCTGTGTGATGATGTCAGTAATGATGCCCCTCCCCTGTGTGATGATGTCATTGATGAACCCTCCCCTGTGTATTATCAGTAATGATGCCCCTCCCCTGTGTATTGATGTCATTGATGAGCCCTCCCCTGTGCGATGATGTCAGTAATGATGCTCCTCCCCTGTGTGATAATGTCAGTAATTATGCCCCTCCCCTGTCTGATGTCAGTAATGATGCCCCTCCCCTCTGTGATGATGTCAGTAATGATGCCCCTCCCCTCTGATGTCATTGAACCCTCCCCTCTGTGATGATGCCCCTCCCCTGTGTGATGATGTTGGTAATGATGCCCCTCCCCTGTGTGATGATGTCAGTAATGATGCCCCTCCCCTGTGTGATGATGTCAGTAATGATGCCCTTTCCCTGTGTGATGTCAGTAATGATGCCCCTCCCCTGTGTGATGATGTCATTGATGAATCCTCCCCTCTGTGATGTCAGCAATGATGCCCCTCCCCTGTGTGATGTCAGCAATGATGCCCCTCCCCTGTGTGATGTCAGCAATAATGCCCCTCCCCTGTGTGATGATGTCAGCAATGATGCCCCTCCCCTGTGTGATGATGTCAGCAATGATGCCCCTCCCCTGTGTGATGATGTCATTGATGAACCCTCCCCTGTGTGATGTCAGTAATGATGCCCCTCCTCTGTGTGATGATGTCATTGATGAATCCTCCCCTCTGTGATGTCAGCAATGATGCCCCTCCCCTGTGTGATGATGTCAGCAATGATGCCCCTCCCCTGTGTGATGATGTCATTGATGAACCCTCCCCTGTGTGATGTCAGTAATGATTCCTCTTCCCTGTGTGATGATGTTTCATGATGAACCCTCCCCTGTGTGATGTCAGTAATGATGCCCCTCCCCTGTGGGATGTCAGTAATGATGCCCCTCCCCTGTGGGATTATGTCATTAATAATGACTTTGCTCTGTGGTGATGACGATGATTGAGTCCACTTTAAAGTTGTGTTTCTATTGTGGGCGCTGATGAAGGGGGTGGGGGGCGTTGTGGCTCTTTAAATGAGTTGGCTGTGTGAACCATCCAGGATGGGACAGGCACTCCTCCTGCTGATGCTTTGAGTCCCTGTCTGGGTATCCATTGGAGGAGGCCAGCCTCATTCCATGAGATCCGCCTTCCCCAAGCCGGTGATTTAAGTTGCTCCTGGGTGTGTCTCTTCTCCTCTTCCTGGGTGTGTCTCTTCCCCTCCTGGGTGTGTCTCTTCTCCTCTTCCTGGGTGTGTCTCTTCTCCTCTTCCTGGATGTGTCCCTCCTTCTCCTGGATGTGTCCCTCCTCCTCTTCCTGGGTATGCCCCTCCTTCTCCTGGGTGTGTACCTCCTCAACTTCCTGGGTGTGTCCCTCCTCCTCCTGGATGTGTACTTCCTTCTCCTGGGTGTGTCCCTCCTCAACTTCCTTGATGTGCCTCTTCTCCTCCTCCTGGATGTGTCCTCCTTTCTCCTGAGTATGCCTCTCCTCCTGGGTGTGTCCCTTCCCCCCGGTTGTGTCTCTTCTCCTCCTCCTTCTCCTGGGTGTGTCTCTTCTCCTCCTGGGTGTGTCCCTTCCCCCGGTTGTGTCTCTTCTCCTCCTTCTTTTTCTCCTGGGTGTGTCTCTTCTCCTCCTGGGTGTGCCCCTCCTGGGTGTGTCTCTTCTCCTCCTGGGTGTGTCTCTTCTCCTCCTGGGTGTGTCTCTTCTCCTCCTGGGTGTGTCTCTTCTCCTCCTGGGTGTGTCTCTTCTCCTCCTGGGTGTGTCCTTCCTCCTCCTGGGTGTGTCCTTCCTCCTCCTGGGTGTGTCCTTCCTCCTCCTGGGTGTGTCTCTTCTCCTCTTTCTGGTTGTGCCTCTTCTCCTTCTCCTCCTGGGTGTGTCCTTCCTTCTCCTGTGTGTGTCCCTTCCCCTGGTTGTGTCTCTTCTCCTTCCCCTGGTTGTGTCTCTTCTCCTTCCCCTGGTTGTGTCTCTTCTCCTTCCCCTGGTTGTGTCTCTTCTCCTTCCCCTGGTTGTGTCTCTTCTCCTTCCCCTGGTTGTGTCTCTTCTCCTTCCCCTGGTTGTGTCTCTTCTCCTTCCCCTGGTTGTGTCTCTTCTCCTTCCCCTGGTTGTGTCTCTTCTCCTTCCCCTGGTTGTGTCTCTTCTCCTTCCCCTGGTTGTGTCTCTTCTCCTTCCCCTGGTTGTGTCTCTTCTCCTTCCCCTGGTTGTGTCTCTTCTCCTTCCCCTGGTTGTGTCTCTTCTCCTTCCCCTGGGTGTGTCTCTTCTCCTTCCCCTGGGTGTGTCTCTTCTCCTTCCCCTGGGTGTGTCTCTTCTCCTTCCCCTGGGTGTGTCTCTTCTCCTTCCCCTGGGTGTGTCCCTTCCCCTGGTTGTGTCTCTTCTCCTTCCCCTGGGTGTGTCCCTTCCCCTGGGTGTGTCTCTTCTCCTTCCCCTGGGTGTGTCCCTTCCCCTGGTTGTGTCTCTTCTCCTTCCCCTGGGTGTGTCCCTTCCCCTGGTTGTGTCTCTTCTCCTTCCCCTGGTTGTGTCTCTTCTCCTTCCCCTGGGTGTGTCTCTTCTCCTTCCCCTGGGTGTGTCTCTTCTCCTTCCCCTGGGTGTGTCCCTTCCCCTGGTTGTGTCTCTTCTCCTTCCCCTGGGTGTGTCCCTTCCCCTGGGTGTGTCTCTTCTCCTTCCCCTGGGTGTGTCCCTTCCCCTGGTTGTGTCTCTTCTCCTTCCCCTGGGTGTGTCCCTTCCCCTGGGTGTGTCTCTTCTCCTCCTGGGTGTGTCCCTTCCCCTGGTTGTGTCTCTTCTCCTTCCCCTGGGTGTGTCTCTTCTCCTTCCCCTGGTTGTGTCTCTTCTCCTTCCCCTGGGTGTGTCTCTTCTCCTTCCCCTGGGTGTGTCTCTTCTCCTTCCCCTGGGTGTGTCTCTTCTCCTTCCCCTGGGTGTGTCCCTTCCCCTGGTTGTGTCTCTTCTCCTTCCCCTGGGTGTGTCCCTTCCCCTGGGTGTGTCTCTTCTCCTTCCCCTGGGTGTGTCCCTTCCCCTGGGTGTGTCTCTTCTCCTTCCCCTGGGTGTGTCCCTTCCCCTGGTTGTGTCTCTTCTCCTTCCCCTGGGTGTGTCCCTTCCCCTGGGTGTGTCTCTTCTCCTCCTGGGTGTGTCCCTTCCCCTGGTTGTGTCTCTTCTCCTTCCCCTGGGTGTGTCCCTTCCCCTGGGTGTGTCTCTTCTCCTCCTGGGTGTGTCCCTTCCCCTGGTTGTGTCTCTTCTCCTTCCCCTGGGTGTGTCTCTTCTCCTTCCCCTGGTTGTGTCTCTTCTCCTTCCCCTGGGTGTGTCCCTTCCCCTGGTTGTGTCTCTCCTCCTCCTCCTGGATCTGCCCCTCATCCTCCCATCTCTCTGTTTTCAGATTGCCTTCTGGGTAGGAGGAGGAGCGCAGCCGCCAGGTTTCCTGTGATGGATTATAAACAGGAAGGATCGATCGTCGGCTGCATGAAGGAGGAGAGGAGCGATCATCCCGCCATGTCTGAGGAACATCCGGATATAAAAGAGGAGTGGTCCTCACCAGAAGGGGGCACACCGGCTGATGGCTGCACCCCCGAAGATGAGAAGCAGCCGGCATTGACTTTCATCGATGGACAAGGAAACACAACGAACGCAGATGTTTCCACCAATCACAAGAAGCCGCCCCTTATAAAGGAGGAGTCGGCTTCCAGCCTCAGTGACACAGACTCTGAACCTTCTCCGTCCTGCAAGGCGGAGTCACACATTCCCTCCAATGAGGACAATGTCAGCGCGGCGGGGGCGGGGGCTCTGGACTTTATTCCGGTTATCATTAAGGAGGAATCTGTGTCAGAGGAGGAAGAGAATCTCACCGACACAGACCCCCACCCAGGGGGGGAGCCCCCCGAGGTAATGAGAGACCACCCCTGTCCAAAGTGCGACAAGCGCTTCACCATGCCGCTAGCACTGGCCCAGCACCAGCGCAGCCACCTCTCCAGGAAGCAGTTTTCATGCGCCATGTGCGGGAAAACCTTCAGCAGTAAGTCAGACCTGAGCCGGCACCAGAGAATTCACAGCGGGGAGAAACCCTTCATGTGCTACGAATGCGGAAAATGTTTCAGCAAAAAATCCGACGTCCTCCGCCATGAAAAAATCCACAGCGGCGAGAAGCCGTTCTCCTGCCGGCAGTGTGGGAAATGTTTCAGCCGCGACTCGCACCTGAGCCGCCATCAGAGGATCCACACGGCGGAGAAAGCCTTCACCTGCTCCGAGTGTGGGAAAGTCTTCTCACGGGAAATGCAGCTTCAGCGCCACGTCCGAGTCCACACCGGGGAGAAGCCCTTCTCCTGCAACGAATGTGGCAAATGTTTCCGCAAGAAGTCGGATGTGTCGCGGCACGAGAAGATTCACACCGGAGAGAAACCCTTTATATGTTCTGAGTGCGGGAAACGATTCAGCCGCCATTCGCACTTAGTCATCCATCGGCGCGTGCACACCGGGGAGAAAACCTTCTCGTGTTCAGAGTGCGGAAAATATTTCACTCAGTACTCCACGCTCATTTCCCACCGCCGGATTCATACCGGGGAAAAACCCTTCGCTTGCACTGAGTGCGGGAAATGCTTTGCACAGAAGCGAGATCTCAACAAGCACATGACCCTTCACACCGGCGTGAAGCCGTATCCGTGTTCGGAGTGCGGCAAAAGTTTTGTGCTGAAATACGAACTGCGTAAGCACCTCCGCATCCACACTGAGGAGAAACACTTCGTCTGCACTGAATGCGGCAAATGCTTTATCACCAAATCTGACCTGGTCCGCCACCAGCGCATTCACACCGGGGAGAAACCCTTTGCCTGTTCAGAGTGCGGAAAATGCTTCAGCCGTCACACCTACCTCGGCATCCACCAACGAGTTCACACCGGAGAGCGACCGTTCGTCTGCTCCGAGTGCGGAAAGTGCTTCAGCCAGAGGACGGCGCTGGCGGCACACAGCAGAACGCACACTGGAGGCCGACCGTTCGCCTGCTCAGAGTGCGGGAAGCGTTTCAGCAAGAAGTCTGATCTCCTCCGCCACCAACGCATTCACACCGGGGAGAAACCCTTCACTTGTCCCGAGTGCAGCAAATCCTTCAGCCGACATACTTACCTGATGATCCACAAGAGGATCCACACCGGAGAAAAACCTTTCCTTTGTGCCGAGTGTGGCAAACACTTTACCTATCGATCCCACTTGACTCGACATCAGAGGATCCACTCTGAGGGTTCACTCTCTGAATGTGAATGACTACAGAAATCTGCCAATGGAGAGTCGTGACCGACACCACTGAGATCCTCCTCTGCAAATGTGACCCCAACATGAGACTGAGCTTCCTGAGAAGGTGTACAGACGGGGCATCTCTCTAATACCTTCCACCATATCCAACACCAGAAGGTTCCTTCACAAGCCACATCATATCCAACACTAGAGAGCCCAATCCATTGAGGTCCTCCTCTGAAAATGTGACCCCAACATGAGACTGAGCTTCCTGAGAAGATGTACAGACGGGGCATCTCTCTAAAACCTTCCACCATATCCAACACCAGAAGGTTCCTTCACAAGCCACACCGTATCCAACACCAGAGAGCCCAATCCATTGAGGTCCTCCTCTGAAAATGTGACCCCAACATGAGACTGAGCTTCCTGAGAAGATGTACAGACGGGGCATCTCTCTAAAACCTTCCACCATATCCAACACCAGAAGGTTCCTTCACAAGCCACACCGTATCCAACACTAGAGAGCCCAATCCATTGAGGTCCTCCTCTGAAAATGTGACCCCAACATGAGACTGAGCTTCCTGAGAAGGTGTACAGACGGGGCATCTCTCTAATACCTTCCACCATATCCAACACCAGAAGGTTCCTTCACAAGCCACACCGTATCCAACACTAGAGAGCCCAATCCATTGAGGTCCTCCTCTGAAAATGTGACCCCAACATGAGACTGAGCTTCCTGAGAAGATGTACAGACGGGGCATCTCTCTAATACCTTCCACCATATCCAACACCAGAAGGTTCCTTCACAAGCCACATCATATCCAACACTAGAGAGCCCAATCCATTGAGGTCCTCCTCTGAAAATGTGACCCCAACATGAGACTGAGCTTCCTGAGAAGATGTACAGACGGGGCATCTCTCTAAAACCTTCCACCATATCCAACACCAGAAGGTTCCTTCACAAGCCACACCGTATCCAACACCAGAGAGCCCAATCCATTGAGGTCCTCCTCTGAAAATGTGACCCCAACATGAGACTGAGCTTCCTGAGAAGATGTACAGACGGGGCATCTCTCTAAAACCTTCCACCATATCCAACACCAGAAGGTTCCTTCACAAGCCACACCGTATCCAACACTAGAGAGCCCAATCCATTGAGGTCCTCCTCTGAAAATGTGACCCCAACATGAGACTGAGCTTCCTGAGAAGGTGTACAGACGGGGCATCTCTCTAATACCTTCCACCATATCCAACACCAGAAGGTTCCTTCACAAGCCACACCGTATCCAACACTAGAGAGCCCAATCCATTGAGGTCCTCCTCTGAAAATGTGACCCCAACATGAGACTGAGCTTCCTGAGAAGGTGTACAGACGGGGCATCTCTCTAATACCTTCCACCATATCCAACACCAGAAGGTTCCTTCACAAGCCACATCATATCCAACACTAGAGAGCCCAATCCATTGAGGTCCTCCTCTGAAAATGTGACCCCAACATGAGACTGAGCTTCCTGAGAAGGTGTACAGACGGGGCATCTCTCTAATACCTTCCACCATATCCAACACCAGAAGGTTCCTTCACAAGCCACATCATATCCAACACTAGAGAGCCCAATCCATTGAGGTCCTCCTCTGAAAATGTGACCCCAACATGAGACTGAGCTTCCTGAGAAGATGTACAGACGGGGCATCTCTCTAATACCTTCCACCATATCCAACACCAGAAGGTTCCTTCACAAGCCACACCGTATCCAACACCAGAGAGCCCAATCCATTGAGGTCCTCCTCTGAAAATGTGACCCCAACATGAGACTGAGCTTCCTGAGAAGATGTACAGACGGGGCATCTCTCTAATACCTTCCACCATATCCAACACCAGAAGGTTCCTTCACAAGCCACACCGTATCCAACACTAGAGAGTCCAATCCATTGAGGTCCTCCTCTGAAAATGTGACCCCAACATGAGACTGAGCTTCCTGAGAAGATGTACAGACGGGGCATCTCTCTAATACCTTCCACCATATCCAACACCAGAAGGTTCCTTCACAAGCCACACCGTATCCAACACCAGAGAGCCCAATCCATTGAGGTCCTCCTCTGAAAATGTGACCCCAACATGAGACTGAGCTTCCTGAGAAGATGTACAGACGGGGCATCTCTCTAATACCTTCCACCATATCCAACACCAGAAGGTTCCTTCACAAGCCACACCGTATCCAACACTAGAGAGCCCAATCCATTGAGGTCCTCCTCTGAAAATGTGACCCCAACATGAGACTGAGCTTCCTGAGAAGGTGTACAGACGGGGCATCTCTCTAATACCTTCCACCATATCCAACACCAGAAGGTTCCTTCACAAGCCACACCGTATCCAACACTAGAGAGCCCAATCCATTGAGGTCCTCCTCTGAAAATGTGACCCCAACATGAGACTGAGCTTCCTGAGAAGGTGTACAGACGGGGCATCTCTCTAATACCTTCCACCATATCCAACACCAGAAGGTTCCTTCACAAGCCACATCATATCCAACACTAGAGAGCCCAATCCATTGAGGTCCTCCTCTGAAAATGTGACCCCAACATGAGACTGAGCTTCCTGAGAAGGTGTACAGACGGGGCATCTCTCTAATACCTTCCACCATATCCAACACCAGAAGGTTCCTTCACAAGCCACATCATATCCAACACTAGAGAGCCCAATCCATTGAGGTCCTCCTCTGAAAATGTGACCCCAACATGAGACTGAGCTTCCTGAGAAGATGTACAGACGGGGCATCTCTCTAATACCTTCCACCATATCCAACACCAGAAGGTTCCTTCACAAGCCACACCGTATCCAACACCAGAGAGCCCAATCCATTGAGGTCCTCCTCTGAAAATGTGACCCCAACATGAGACTGAGCTTCCTGAGAAGATGTACAGACGGGGCATCTCTCTAATACCTTCCACCATATCCAACACCAGAAGGTTCCTTCACAAGCCACACCGTATCCAACACTAGAGAGTCCAATCCATTGAGGTCCTCCTCTGAAAATGTGACCCCAACATGAGACTGAGCTTCCTGAGAAGATGTACAGACGGGGCATCTCTCTAATACCTTCCACCATATCCAACACCAGAAGGTTCCTTCACAAGCCACACCGTATCCAACACCAGAGAGCCCAATCCATTGAGGTCCTCCTCTGAAAATGTGACCCCAACATGAGACTGAGCTTCCTGAGAAGATGTACAGACGGGGCATCTCTCTAATACCTTCCACCATATCCAACACCAGAAGGTTCCTTCACAAGCCACATCATATCCAACACTAGAGAGTCCAATCCATTGAGGTCCTCCTCTGAAAATGTGACCCCAACATGAGACTGAGCTTCCTGAGAAGATGTACAGACGGGGCATCTCACCAATAAGTCACAATAAACGTCCCATCATGTCTGGCATTAGAAGATTCCCTCACAAGTCACACTGGAGGAGATTTACTAAAACTGGAACACTCAGAATCTGGTGCAGCTGTGCATGGCAGCCAATCGGCTTCCAGGTTTTATTGTCAAAGCTTCACTAAACAAGATGAGGTTAGAAGCTGATTGGCTGCCATGCACAGCTGCACCAGATTCTTTGTTATCCGGGTTTAGTAAATCAAGCCCATAGTGTCCTGTAGCAGGTTCCCTCAGTTACAAGGCACAGTGTCTAGCATTAGAGCTTTCTTCACCATCTCCAGCACAAGAAAGTTCCCTCACAAGACACGCTGTCTAGGACCAGAAGATTCCCTCACTTACCTGAAAGTTGCCTACCATGCCTGGCACAGAGAGGTTCCCTTATTTACAATCCCAGTGTCTGGTGCCAGAAGGATCCTCACTAGTCCCACCACATCCAACACCGGAAGGTTCCCTCACAGGTCCCACAGTGTCTGACTTCAGAAGATTCCCTCAATTAATATCCCACCATGTCTGACACCAGAGGGTTCCCTCGCTTACCAGTCCCAGCAGCCGGTTCCCTCGCTTACCAGTCCCAGCAGACGGTTCCCTCCCTTACCAGTCCCAGCAGCCGGTTCCCTCGCTTACCAGTCCCAGCAGCCGGTTCCCTCGCTTACCAGTCCCAGCAGACGGTTCCCTCGCTTACCAGTCCCAGCAGCTGGTTCCCTCGCTTACCAGTCCCAGCAGCTGGTTCCCTCGCTTACCAGTCCCAGCAGACGGTTCCCTCCCTTACCAGTCCCAGCAGCCGGTTCCCTCGCTTACCAGTCCCAGCAGCCGGTTCCCTCGCTTACCAGTCCCAGCAGACGGTTCCCTCGCTTACCAGTCCCAGCAGCTGGTTCCCTCGCTTACCAGTCCCAGCAGCTGGTTCCCTCGCTTACCAGTCCCAGCAGACGGTTCCCTCGCTTACCAGTCCCAGCAGACGGTTCCCTCGCTTACCAGTCCCAGCAGACGGTTCCCTCGCTTACCAGTCCCAGCAGCCGGTTCCCTCCCTTACCAGTCCCAGCAGCCGGTTCCCTCGCTTACCAGTCCCAGCAGCCGGTTCCCTCCCTTACCAGTCCCAGCAGCCGGTTCCCTCCCTTACCAGTCCCAGCAGCCGGTTCCCTCCCTTACCAGTCCCAGCAGCCGGTTCCCTCCCTTACCAGTCCCAGCAGACGGTTCCCTCGCTTACCAGTCCCAGCAGCCGGTTCCCTCGCTTACCAGTCCCAGCAGCCGGTTCCCTCCCTTACCAGTCCCAGCAGACGGTTCCCTCGCTTACCAGTCCCAGCAGCCGGTTCCCTCCCTTCCCTCGTTTAACAGTCAGACCGTGTACGATATCAACACCAGAGGGTTCCCTCGCCAGTTTCTAACACGTTCTCAATATGAACAGGCCTTCTGGAGGATCTCTTTGACTCGGAGCCTCACCCGGCATTCATTGGAGTCATTGCTAATAAAACCCTCGGCCAGGGAAGGTGGACATGGGGCGGCCGACTCATCACCCAACATGATCTATAGAGCTAAATCTTCCTATTCATAAAACATCCGAAAATGAGACATTTCACACGGCCTACTGATCAGCACTGCCAGGTCCTTCCTCCTCAGGTGACAATACGAGACTAGCCCACTGGAAGTTCTGTGTTGGTCCCACCAGAATGCCAGAGCGAGCTGTGGGAGGATCTATGTATAGAGAGCTGGGAATTCCCTACATAGTCATGTCTGAAGGGAGGATCCATGGATACGGTTGGAAAGGGTATTGACCTTCCCATTTATATTGCCCTCTAAGCTTCCCACACAGACCTTTCTACCCCCAACCAGCAGAGGCTTTCCTTCCCGTGACCTCCTATTCCCCGTCATCAGAATGGACCCTTTCCAGCCCGGTCCATGTCCCAGACGTCACAGGGAGGTTCTGGACCAAATCAGTAAAGGGCGACTTCTGTCCCATGTATCTGAGACAGATCGCCAGCATTTCCATCAAACTAGAGTTAGGAAGGGTTAGACTCCCGTCCGGTGTCCCATTGGGGGAATTTCCCTTCACTTCCTGTCCCATAACTAAAACGGGAAAGGGGAGATTTACTATGGAGAGTGCAAAATCTTCAGCTTGTTCAGTTAAGCTTGGACAATAAAATCTGGAATCTGATTGGTTTCTATGCAGAGATGCCCCAGATTTCGCACTCTCCCCGAAGTGAGAGGAAGTTCCTCCAAAGTGAGAGAATCCCTGGTTGTCACCAGAACTGGTGTCCCCATTGGAAGGTTTCCCCTCTATTCCTGTCCTGGTGACAACCCAACACTTGGGATTTTCTTTCACTCTCCGTGAGGGCGGAAACTCCCTAACGGGGACACAGAGAGCAGTAAACACCTGACAGGGGGTCTCATCCCTCTCCACTCGGGGGAGGATATATATAACACCTCACTTGAGTGGGAGGAGCTTCCAGCTGTAATAGTGTAATGATAAATCCCGCCTCCCTTTACATGTACGGCCCATAGAGAACCGAAGATGAATGCGCCTAAGGGCAGTGCAGGGGAAGCCAATCACACCAGCAGCCAATCTACACACAGTACTTGTGCCATGGTTACACAGAAGGCCTTTTGTCATCTTTAGACAATCACATGTGCCCAACGTTCTGTTTCCCTCCCATGATCCGGTGTAATGATGAAGTGATAGGCCAGGAATGTGTATGTGATGAACAGTGAATCCTGCCCTCCTATTGGCTTTGTATATAGTGTGTGTGGACAGTCTCAGATCTTGTGGGGAGGGGAGGGGAGGACCTCCGTCTGATGGCCGCCATGTTTTATGGACAGTCTCAGATCTCGTGTGAGGAAGGGAGGGGGATGGGAGGACCTCCGTGTGATGGCAGCCATGTTTTATGGACAGTATCAGATCTCGTGTGAAGAAGGGAGGGGGATGGGAGGACCTCTGTCTGATGATAGCCATGTTTTATGGACAGTCTCAGATCTCGTGTGAAGAAGGGAGGGGGATGGGAGGAGCCCCGTGTGATGGCCGCCATGTTTTATGGACAGTATCAGATCTCGTGTGAGGAAGGGAGGGGGATGGGAGGACCTCCGTGTGATGGCCGCCATGTTTTATGGACAGTATCAGATCTCGTGTGAGGAAGGGAGGGGGATGGGAGGACCTCCGTGTGATGGCAGCCATGTTTTATGGACAGTATCAGATCTCGTGTGAAGAAGGGAGGGGGATGGGAGGACCTCTGTCTGATGATAGCCATGTTTTATGGACAGTCTCAGATCTCGTGTGAAGAAGGGAGGGGGATGGGAGGAGCCCCGTGTGATGGCCGCCATGTTTTATGGACAGTATCAGATCTCGTGTGAAGAAGGGAGGGGGATGGGAGGAGCCCCGTGTGATGGCCGCCATGTTTTATGGACAGTATCAGATCTCTTGTGAGGAAGGGGGGGAGGGGAGGACCTCCGTGTGATGGCCGCCATGTTTTATGGACAGTCTCAGATCTCGTGTGAAGAAGGGAGGGGGATGGGAGGAGCCCCGTGTGATGGCCGCCATGTTTTATGGACAGTATCAGATCTCGTGTGAGGAAGGGAGGGGGATGGGAGGACCTCCGTGTGATGGCAGCCATGTTTTATGGACAGTATCAGATCTCGTGTGAAGAAGGGAGGGGGATGGGAGGACCTCTGTCTGATGATAGCCATGTTTTATGGACAGTCTCAGATCTCGTGTGAAGAAGGGAGGGGGATGGGAGGACCTCCGTGTGATGGCCGCCATGTTTTATGGACAGTATCAGATCTCGTGTGAAGAAGGGAGGGGGATGGGAGGAGCCCCGTGTGATGGCCGCCATGTTTTATGGACAGTATCAGATCTCTTGTGAGGAAGGGGGGGATGGGAGGACCTCCGTGTGATGGCCGCCATGTTTTATGGACAGTCTCAGATCTCGTGTGAAGAAGGGAGGGGGATGGGAGGAGCCCCGTGTGATGGCCGCCATGTTTTATGGGACAGTCTCAGATCTCGTGTGAAGAAGGGAGGGGGAATGGGAGGAGCCCCGTGTGATGGCCGCCATGTTTTATGGACAGTCTCATATCTCGTGTGAGGAAGGGGGGGGATGGGAGGACCTCCGTGTGATGGCAGCCATGTTTTATGGACAGTCTCAGATCTCGTGTGAGGAAGTGGGGGGATGGGAGGAGCCCCATGTGATGGCCGCCATGTTTTATGGACAGTCACATATCTCGTGTGAGGAAGGGGGGATGGGAGGACCTCCGTGTGATGGCCGCCATGTTTTATGGAAGTCTCATATCTCGTGTGAGGAAGGGGGGATGGGAGGACCTCCGTGTGATGGCCGCCATGTTTTATGGACAGTCTCAGATCTCGTGTGAAGAAGGGAGGGGGGATGGGAGGACCTCCGTGTGATGGCCGCCATGTTTTATGGAAGTCTCATATCTCGTGTGAGGAAGGGGGGATGGGAGGACCTCCGTCTGATGGCCGCCATGTTTTATGGACAGTCTCATATCTCGTGTGAGGAAGGGGGGATGGGAGGACCTCCGTGTGATGGCCGCCATGTTTTATGGATAGTCTCAGATCTCGTGTGAGGAAGGGGGGATGGGAGGACCTCCGTGTGATGGCCGCCATGTTTTATGGAAGTCTCATATCTCGTGTGAGGAAGGGGGGATGGGAGGACCTCCGTGTGATGGCCGCCATGTTTTATGGACAGTCTCAGATCTCGTGTGAAGAAGGGAGGGGGGATGGGAGGACCTCCGTGTGATGGCCGCCATGTTTTATGGAAGTCTCATATCTCGTGTGAGGAAGGGGGGATGGGAGGACCTCCGTCTGATGGCCGCCATGTTTTATGGACAGTCTCATATCTCGTGTGAGGAAGGGGGGATGGGAGGACCTCCGTGTGATGGCAGCCATGTTTTATGGACAGTCTCAGATCTCGTGTGAGGAAGGGGGGGAATGGGAGGAGCCCCGTGTGATGGCCGCCATGTTTTATTGACAGTCTCATATCTCGTGTGAGGAAGGGAGGGGGAATGGGAGGAGCCCCGTGTGATGGCCGCCATGTTTTATGGACAGTCTCACATCTCGTGTGAGGAAGGGGGGATGGCAGGAGCCCCGTGTGATGGCCGCCATGTTTTATGGACAGTCTCAGATCTCGTGTGAAGAAGGGGGGGATGGGAGGAGCCCCGTGTGATGGCAGCCATGTTTTATGGACAGTCTCAGATCTCGTGTGAGGAAGGGGGGGATGGGAGGAGCCCCGTGTGATGGCCGCCATGTTTTATGGACAGTCTCAGATCTCGTGTGAGGAAGGGGGGGAATGGGAGGAGCCCCGTGTGATGGCCGCCATGTTTTATTGACAGTCTCATATCTCGTGTGAGGAAGGGAGGGGGAATGGGAGGAGCCCCGTGTGATGGCCGCCATGTTTTATGGACAGTCTCAGATCTCGTGTGAGGAAGGGGGGGATGGGAGGAGCCCCGTGTGATGGCAGCCATGTTTTATGGACAGTCTCATATCTCGTGTGAGGAAGGGAGGGGGAATGGGAGGAGCCCCGTGTGATGGCAGCCATGTTTTATGGACAGTATCAGATCTCTTGTGAGGAAGGGGGGGATGGGAGGACCTCCGTGTGATGGCTGCCATGTTTTATGGACAGTCTCATATCTCGTGTGAGGAAGGGAGGGGGAATGGGAGGAGCCCCGTGTGATGGCAGCCATGTTTTATGGACAGTCTCATATCTCGTGTGAGGAAGGGAGGGGGAATGGGAGGAGCCCTGTGTGATGGCCGCCATGTTTTATGGACAGTCTCAGATCTCGTGTGAAGAAGGGGGGGATGGGAGGAGCCCCGTGTGATGGCCGCCATGTTTTATGGACAGTCTCAGATCTCGTGTGAGGAAGGGGGGGATGGGAGGAGCCCCGTGTGATGGCAGCCATGTTTTATGGACAGTCTCATATCTCGTGTGAGGAAGGGAGGGGGAATGGGAGGAGCCCCGTGTGATGGCAGCCATGTTTTATGGACAGTATCAGATCTCTTGTGAGGAAGGGGGGGATGGGAGGACCTCCGTGTGATGGCTGCCATGTTTTATGGACAGTCTCATATCTCGTGTGAGGAAGGGGGGGATGGGAGGAGCCCCGTGTGATGGCAGCCATGTTTTATGGACAGTCTCATATCTCGTGTGAGGAAGGGAGGGGGAATGGGAGGAGCCCCGTGTGATGGCAGCCATGTTTTATGGACAGTATCAGATCTCTTGTGAGGAAGGGGGGGATGGGAGGACCTCCGTGTGATGGCTGCCATGTTTTATGGACAGTCTCATATCTCGTGTGAGGAAGGGAGGGGGAATGGGAGGAGCCCCGTGTGATGGCAGCCATGTTTTATGGACAGTCTCATATCTCGTGTGAGGAAGGGAGGGGGAATGGGAGGAGCCCTGTGTGATGGCCGCCATGTTTTATGGACAGTCTCAGATCTCGTGTGAAGAAGGGGGGGATGGGAGGAGCCCCGTGTGATGGCCGCCATGTTTTATGGACAGTCATAGAATACTACATTGTGGATAGGAGTTTGTTGCACGCCTGTTTATCTGATTCTAGTCTAATAAATGTAATGTTGTTTTATCATCTCGGCTCTGTATGTCTTTGTTGTTATTGCAGCAGCCTCTGGGGTGTCACCGGGTCCCCGGAGAGGAAACTGAACTCTGCAGCAGGAATAGTGCAATCCGCTCTACAGGGGGGAAATAACGATCGTCTCCTCTGCAGATGGTGTAAGTTTTGCCCCCTTACATAGAAATGAAGGGTCTATAATTCTTATCGGAGGTGTATTTTATATGATAGAGACAGAATATCAACCAAAAATCCAGAAATATCACACAATACAAATGTTATAAATGGAGTAAAATAAGTATTTGATCCCCTTAGTAGTTGGTGGAGAAACCCTTGTTGGGGATCACAGAGGTCAGACGTTTCTTGTAGGTGGTGATCAGTTTCCACACATCTCAGGAGGGATTTTCTCTTCTTTACAGATCTTCTCTAAATCCTGAAGGTTTCTTGACAACTCGAAGTTTCATCTCCTCCATACATTTTCTATAGGATTAAGGTCTGGAGACTGGATAGGCCACTCCATGACCTTCATGTGCTTCTTCCTGAGCCCCTCCTTTGTTGCCTTGGTGATATGTTTTGGGTCATTGTCATGCTGGAAGACCCATCCATGACCCATCTTCAGTGTTCTGGATGAGGGAAGAAGGTTCTCCTCCAAGATCTTACAATACATGGCCCCGCCCATTGGCCCCTCAATGCGGCAAAATCGGCCTGAACCTTTATCAGAGAAACACCCCAAATCATCATTTCCACCTCCGTGTGACTGTAGGGATGATGTGTGACTGTAGGGATGATGTGTGACTGTAGGGATGATGTGACTGTAGGGATGATGTGTGACTGTAGGGATGGTGTGTGACTGTAGGGATGATGTGACTGTAGGGATGATGTGACTGTAGGGATGATGTGACTGTAGGGATGATGTGTGACTGTAGGGATGATGTGACTGTAGGGATGGTGACTGTAGGGATGATGTGACTGTAGGGATGATGTGTGACTGTAGGGATGGTGTGTGACTGTAGGGATGGTGTGTGACTGTAGGGATGATGTGACTGTAGGGATGGTGTGTGACTGTAGGGATGGTGTGTGACTGTAGGGATGGTGTGTGACTGTAGGGATGATGTGACTGTAGGGATGATGTGACTGTAGGGATGGTGTGTGACTGTAGGGATGATGTGTGACTGTAGGGATGATGTGACTGTAGGGATGATGTGACTGTAGGGATGATGTGACTGTAGGGATGATGTGTGACTGTAGGGATGATGTGACTGTAGGGATGATGTGACTGTAGGGATGATGTGTGACTGTAGGGATGATGTGTGACTGTAGGGATGATGTGTGACTGTAGGGATGATGATGTGACTGTAGGGATGATGTGTGACTGTAGGGATGATGTGTGACTGTAGGGATGATGTGTGACTGTAGGGATGATGATGTGACTGTAGGGATGATGTGACTGTAGGGATGATGTGACTGTAGGGATGGTGTGTGACTGTAGGGATGATGTGTGACTGTAGGGATGATGTGTGACTGTAGGGATGGTGTGTGACTGTAGGGATGGTGTGTGACTGTAGGGATGGGATGTGACTGTAGGGATGGTGTGACTGTAGGGATGATGTGACTGTAGGGATGGGATGTGACTGTAGGGATGATGTGACTGTAGGGATGATGTGACTGTAGGGATGGTGTGTGACTGTAGGGATGATGTGTGACTGAAGGGATGATGTGTGACTGTAGGGATGGTGTGTGACTGTAGGGATGGTGTGTGACTGTAGGGATGGTGTGTGACTGTAGGGATGGTGTGTGACTGTAGGGATGGTGTGTGACTGTAGGGATGGGGTGTGACTGTAGGGATGGTGTGACTGTAGGGATGGTGTGTGACTGTAGGGATGGTGTGTGACTGTAGGGATGATGTGACTGTAGGGATGATGTGTGACTGTAGGGATGATGGTGTGACTGTAGGGATGATGTGTGACTGTAGGGATGATGGTGTGACTGTAGGGATGGTGTGTGACTGTAGGGATGATGTGTGACTGTAGGGATGATGTGTGACTGTAGGGATGGTGTGTGACTGTAGGGATGGTGTGTGACTGTAGGGATGATGATGTGACTGTAGGGATGGTGTGTGACTGTAGGGATGGTGTGTGACTGTAGGGATGGTGTGTGACTGTAGGGATGATGTGTGACTGTAGGGATGATGTGTGACTGTAGGGATGGTGTGTGACTGTAGGGATGGTGTGTGACTGTAGGGATGATGATGTGACTGTAGGGATGATGTGACTGTAGGGATGATGTGTGACTGTAGGGATGATGTGTGACTGTAGGGATGATGATGTGACTGTAGGGATGATGTGACTGTAGGGATGGTGTGTGACTGTAGGGATGGTGTGTGACTGTAGGGATGGTGTGTGACTGTAGGGATGATGTGTGACTGTAGGGATGATGATGTGACTGTAGGGATGATGTGACTGTAGGGATGATGTGACTGTAGGGATGATGTGTGACTGTAGGGATGGTGTGTGACTGTAGGGATGATGTGTGACTGTAGGGATGATGTGACTGTAGGGATGATGTGACTGTAGGGATGATGTGACTGTAGGGATGGTGTGTGACTGTAGGGATGATGATGTGACTGTAGGGATGGTGTGATTGTAGGGATGATGTGACTGTAGGGATGGTGTGTGACTGTAGGGATGCTGTGTGACTGTAGGGATGATGTGTGACTGTAGGGATGATGTGTGACTGTAGGGATGATGTGTGACTGTAGGGATGGGGTGTGACTGTAGGGATGATGTGTGACTGTAGGGATGGTGTGTGACTGTAGGGATGATGTGTGACTGTAGGGATGGTGTGTGACTGTAGGGATGATGATGTGACTGTAGGGATGATGATGTGACTGTAGGGATGATGTGACTGTAGGGATGATGTGTGACTGTAGGGATGATGATGTGACTGTAGGGATGATGTGACTGTAGGGATGGTGTGTGACTGTAGGGATGATGTGACTGTAGGGATGATGATGTGACTGTAGGGATGATGTGTGACTGTAGGGATGGTGTGATTGTAGGGATGATGTGTGACTGTAGGGATGGTGTGACTGTAGGGATGATGTGTGACTGTAGGGATGGTGTGTGACTGTAGGGATGATGTGACTGTAGGGATGGTGTGTGACTGTAGGGATGGTGTGTGACTGTAGGGATGATGTGTGACTGTAGGGATGATGTGACTGTAGGGATGATGTGACTGTAGGGATGGTGTGTGACTGTAGGGATGATGTGACTGTAGGGATGATGTGACTGTAGGGATGATGTGTGACTGTAGGGATGATGATGTGACTGTAGGGATGGTGTGTGACTGTAGGGATGATGTGTGACTGTAGGGATGATGATGTGACTGTAGGGATGATGTGTGACTGTAGGGATGATGTGTGACTGTAGGGATGATGATGTGACTGTAGGGATGATGTGACTGTAGGGATGATGTGACTGTAGGGATGAGGTGTGACTGTAGGGATGGTGTGTGACTGTAGGGATGATGTGTGACTGTAGGGATGATGATGTGACTGTAGGGATGATGATGTGACTGTAGGGATGATGTGTGACTGTAGGGATGATGATGTGACTGTAGGGATGGTGTGACTGTAGGGATGGTGTGTGACTGTAGGGATGGTGTGTGACTGTAGGGATGATGTGACTGTAGGGATGATGTGACTGTAGGGATGGTGTGTGACTGTAGGGATGATGTGTGACTGTAGGGAAGGTGTGTGACTGTAGGGATGATGTGTGACTGTAGGGATGGTGTGTGACTGTAGGGATGGTGTGTGACTGTAGGGATGGTGTGTGACTGTAGGGATGGTGTGTGACTGTAGGGATGATGTGACTGTAGGGATGATGTGACTGTAGGGATGATGTGTGACTGTAGGGATGATGTGTGACTGTAGGGATGATGTGACTGTAGGGATGATGTGTGACTGTAGGGATGATGTGTGACTGTAGGGATGATGTGACTGTAGGGATGGTGTGACTGTAGGGATGATGTGACTGTAGGGATGATGTGTGACTGTAGGGATGATGTGACTGTAGGGATGGTGTGTGACTGTAGGGATGGTGTGTGACTGTAGGGATGGTGTGTGACTGTAGGGATGATGTGTGACTGTAGGGATGGTGTGTGACTGTAGGGATGATGTGACTGTAGGGATGGTGTGTGACTGTAGGGATGGTGTGTGACTGTAGGGATGGTGTGTGACTGTAGGGATGATGTGTGACTGTAGGGATGATGATGTGACTGTAGGGATGATGTGTGACTGTAGGGATGATGTGACTGTAGGGATGGTGTGTGACTGTAGGGATGATGTGTGACTGTAGGGATGGTGTGTGACTGTAGGGATGATGTGTGACTGTAGGGATGGTGTGTGACTGTAGGGATGATGTGTGACTGTAGGGATGATGTGTGAATGTAGGGATGGTGTGTGACTGTAGGGATGATGTGACTGTAGGGATGGTGTGTGACTGTAGGGATGGTGTGTGACTGTAGGGATGGTGTGTGACTGTAGGGATGGTGTGTGACTGTAGGGATGATGATGTGACTGTAGGGATGATGTGTGACTGTAGGGATGATGTGTGACTGTAGGGATGATGTGACTGTAGGGATGGTGTGTGACTGTAGGGATGATGTGTGACTGTAGGGATGATGTGTGACTGTAGGGATGATGTGACTGTAGGGATGGTGTGTGACTGTAGGGATGGTGTGTGACTGTAGGGATGGTGTGTGACTGTAGGGATGATGATGTGACTGTAGGGATGATGTGTGACTGTAGGGATGATGTGTGACTGTAGGGATGATGTGACTGTAGGGATGGTGTGTGACTGTAGGGATGGTGTGTGACTGTAGGGATGATGTGTGACTGTAGGGATGATGTGACTGTAGGGATGGTGTGTGACTGTAGGGATGGTGTGTGACTGTAGGGATGGTGTGTGACTGTAGGGATGATGTGTGACTGTAGGGATGATGATGTGACTGTAGGGATGATGTGTGACTGTAGGGATGATGTGTGACTGTAGGGATGATGTGACTGTAGGGATGGTGTGTGACTGTAGGGATGATGTGTGACTGTAGGGATGGTGTGTGACTGTAGGGATGATGTGTGACTGTAGGGATGGTGTGTGACTGTAGGGATGATGTGACTGTAGGGATGATGTGTGACTGTAGGGATGATGTGTGACTGTAGGGATGATGTGTGACTGTAGGGATGATGTGTGACTGTAGGGATGATGTGTGACTGTAGGGATGGTGTGTGACTGTAGGGATGGTGTGACTGTAGGGATGATGTGACTGTAGGGATGATGTGACTGTAGGGATGGTGTGTGACTGTAGGGATGGTGTGTGACTGTAGGGATGATGTGTGACTGTAGGGATGATGTGTGACTGTAGGGATGATGTGACTGTAGGGATGATGTGACTGTAGGGATGATGTGACTGTAGGGATGGTGTGTGACTGTAGGGATGGTGTGTGACTGTAGGGATGATGTGTGACTGTAGGGATGATGTGACTGTAGGGATGATGTGACTGTAGGGATGGTGTGTGACTGTAGGGATGATGTGACTGTAGGGATGATGTGACTGTAGGGATGGTGTGTGACTGTAGGGATGATGTGTGACTGTAGGGATGGTGTGTGACTGTAGGGATGGTGTGTGACTGTAGGGATGATGTGTGACTGTAGGGATGATGATGTGACTGTAGGGATGATGTGACTGTAGGGATGATGTGTGACTGTAGGGATGATGTGTGACTGTAGGGATGATGATGTGACTGTAGGGATGATGTGACTGTAGGGATGAGGTGTGACTGTAGGGATGAGGTGTGACTGTAGGGATGGTGTGTGACTGTAGGGATGATGTGTGACTGTAGGGATGATGTGACTGTAGGGATGATGTGACTGTAGGGATGGTGTGTGACTGTAGGGATGGTGTGTGACTGTAGGGATGATGTGACTGTAGGGATGATGTGACTGTAGGGATGGTGTGTGACTGTAGGGATGATGTGACTGTAGGGATGATGTGACTGTAGGGATGGTGTGTGACTGTAGGGATGATGTGTGACTGTAGGGATGGTGTGTGACTGTAGGGATGGTGTGTGACTGTAGGGATGATGTGTGACTGTAGGGATGATGATGTGACTGTAGGGATGATGTGACTGTAGGGATGATGTGTGACTGTAGGGATGATGTGTGACTGTAGGGATGATGATGTGACTGTAGGGATGATGTGACTGTAGGGATGATGTGTGACTGTAGGGATGAGGTGTGACTGTAGGGATGATGTGACTGTAGGGATGATGTGACTGTAGGGATGATGTGTGACTGTAGGGATGGTGTGTGACTGTAGGGATGGTGTGTGACTGTAGGGATGGTGTGTGACTGTAGGGATGATGTGACTGTAGGGATGATGTGTGACTGTAGGGATGATGATGTGACTGTAGGGATGATGTGTGACTGTAGGGATGATGTGTGACTGTAGGGATGATGTGTGACTGTAGGGATGATGTGTGACTGTAGGGATGATGTGACTGTAGGGATGGTGTGACTGTAGGGATGGTGTGACTGTAGGGATGGTGTGACTGTAGGGATGGTGTGTGACTGTAGGGATGGTGTGTGACTGTAGGGATGGTGTGTGACTGTAGGGATGATGTGTGACTGTAGGGATGGTGTGTGACTGTAGGGATGATGTGACTGTAGGGATGGTGTGTGACTGTAGGGATGGTGTGTGACTGTAGGGATGGTGTGTGACTGTAGGGATGATGTGTGACTGTAGGGATGATGATGTGACTGTAGGGATGATGTGTGACTGTAGGGATGATGTGACTGTAGGGATGGTGTGTGACTGTAGGGATGATGTGTGACTGTAGGGATGGTGTGTGACTGTAGGGATGATGTGTGACTGTAGGGATGATGTGTGACTGTAGGGATGGTGTGTGACTGTAGGGATGGTGTGTGACTGTAGGGATGATGTGTGACTGTAGGGATGATGTGTGACTGTAGGGATGATGTGTGACTGTAGGGATGATGTGTGACTGTAGGGATGGTGTGTGACTGTAGGGATGATGTGACTGTAGGGATGATGTGTGACTGTAGGGATGATGTGACTGTAGGGATGATGTGACTGTAGGGATGATGTGTGACTGTAGGGATGATGATGTGACTGTAGGGATGATGTGACTGTAGGGATGATGTGACTGTAGGGATGATGTGTGACTGTAGGGATGATGTGTGACTGTAGGGATGATGATGTGACTGTAGGGATGATGTGACTGTAGGGATGATGTGACTGTAGGGATGATGTGTGACTGTAGGGATGATGTGACTGTAGGGATGGTGTGTGACTGTAGGGATGATGTGTGACTGTAGGGATGATGTGTGACTGTAGGGATGGTGTGTGACTGTAGGGATGGTGTGTGACTGTAGGGATGGTGTGTGACTGTAGGGATGATGATGTGACTGTAGGGATGGTGTGTGACTGTAGGGATGGTGTGTGACTGTAGGGATGGTGTGTGACTGTAGGGATGATGTGACTGTAGGGATGATGTGACTGTAGGGATGATGTGACTGTAGGGATGGTGACTGTAGGGATGATGTGACTGTAGGGATGATGTGTGACTGTAGGGATGATGTGTGACTGTAGGGATGATGTGTGACTGTAGGGATGATGTGTGACTGTAGGGATGGTGTGTGACTGTAGGGATGATGTGACTGTAGGGATGGTGTGTGACTGTAGGGATGGTGTGTGACTGTAGGGATGGTGTGTGACTGTAGGGATGGTGTGTGACTGTAGGGATGGTGTGTGACTGTAGGGATGGTGTGTGACTGTAGGGATGATGTGTGACTGTAGGGATGATGTGTGACTGTAGGGATGGTGTGTGACTGTAGGGATGATGATGTGACTGTAGGGATGATGTGACTGTAGGGATGATGTGTGACTGTAGGGATGATGATGTGACTGTAGGGATGATGTGACTGTAGGGATGATGTGACTGTAGGGATGATGTGTGACTGTAGGGATGATGTGACTGTAACCTGTAGGGATGATGATGAGACTGTAGGGATGATGTGTGACTGTAGGGATGGGGTGTGACTGTAGGGATGATGTGACTGTAGGGATGATGTGTGACTGTAGGGATGATGATGTGACTGTAGGGATGATGTGACTGTAGGGATGATGTGACTGTAGGGATGATGTGTGACTGTAGGGATGATGTGTGACTGTAGGGATGATGTGACTGTAGGGATGATGTGACTGTAGGGATGATGTGTGACTGTAGGGATGATGTGTGACTGTAGGGATGGTGTGTGACTGTAGGGATGATGTGACTGTAGGGATGATGATGTGACTGTAGGGATGGTGTGTGACTGTAGGGATGGTGTGTGACTGTAGGGATGGTGTGTGACTGTAGGGATGATGTGACTGTAGGGATGATGTGACTGTAGGGATGATGTGACTGTAGGGATGATGTGACTGTAGGGATGATGTGACTGTAGGGATGATGTGTGACTGTAGGGATGATGATGTGACTGTAGGGATGATGTGACTGTAGGGATGATGTGTGACTGTAGGGATGATGATGTGACTGTAGGGATGATGTGACTGTAGGGATGAGTGTGACTGTAGGGATGATGTGTGACTGTAGGGATGATGTGACTGTAGGGATGATGTGTGACTGTAGGGATGATGTGACTGTAGGGATGGTGTGTGACTGTAGGGATGATGTGTGACTGTAGGGATGATGTGTGACTGTAGGGATGATGTGACTGTAGGGATGATGATGTGACTGTAGGGATGGTGTGTGACTGTAGGGATGGTGTGTGACTGTAGGGATGATGTGACTGTAGGGATGATGTGACTGTAGGGATGATGTGACTGTAGGGATGATGTGACTGTAGGGATGATGTGTGACTGTAGGGATGATGATGTGACTGTAGGGATGATGTGACTGTAGGGATGATGTGACTGTAGGGATGATGTGTGACTGTAGGGATGATGATGTGACTGTAGGGATGATGATGTGACTGTAGGGATGATGTGACTGTAGGGATGATGTGACTGTAGGGATGATGTGTGACTGTAGGGATGATGTGACTGTAGGGATGATGTGACTGTAGGGATGATGATGTGACTGTAGGGATGATGTGGACTGTAGGGATGGTGTGTGACTGTAGGGATGGTGTGTGACTGTAGGGATGGTGTGTGACTGTAGGGATGGTGTGTGACTGTAGGGATGATGTGTGACTGTAGGGATGATGTGTGACTGTAGGGATGGTGTGTGACTGTAGGGATGGTGTGTGACTGTAGGGATGATGATGTGACTGTAGGGATGATGTGACTGTAGGGATGATGTGTGACTGTAGGGATGATGTGACTGTAGGGATGATGTGACTGTAGGGATGATGTGTGACTGTAGGGATGATGTGACTGTAGGGATGGTGTGTGACTGTAGGGATGATGTGTGACTGTAGGGATGATGTGTGACTGTAGGGATGATGTGTGACTGTAGGGATGGTGTGTGACTGTAGGGATGATGTGACTGTAGGGATGATGATGAGACTGTAGGGATGATGTGTGACTGTAGGGATGGGGTGTGACTGTAGGGATGATGTGACTGTAGGGATGATGTGACTGTAGGATGATGTGTGACTGTAGGGATGATGTGTGACTGTAGGGATGATGTGTGACTGTAGGGATGATGTGACTGTAGGGATGATGTGTGACTGTAGGGATGATGTGTGACTGTAGGGATGATGTGTGACTGTAGGGATGATGTGACTGTAGGGATGATGTGACTGTAGGGATGATGTGTGACTGTAGGGATGATGTGTGACTGTAGGGATGATGTGACTGTAGGGATGATGATGTGACTGTAGGGATGGTGTGTGACTGTAGGGATGGTGTGTGACTGTAGGGATGGTGTGTGACTGTAGGGATGGTGTGTGACTGTAGGGATGATGTGACTGTAGGGATGATGTGACTGTAGGGATGATGTGACTGTAGGGATGATGTGTGACTGTAGGGATGATGATGTGACTGTAGGGATGATGTGACTGTAGGGATGATGTGTGACTGTAGGGATGATGATGTGACTGTAGGGATGATGATGTGACTGTAGGGATGATGTGACTGTAGGGATGATGTGTGACTGTAGGGATGATGTGTGACTGTAGGGATGATGTGTGACTGTAGGGATGATGTGACTGTAGGGATGATGTGTGACTGTAGGGATGATGTGACTGTAGGGATGGTGTGTGACTGTAGGGATGATGTGTGACTGTAGGGATGATGTGACTGTAGGGATGATGTGTGACTGTAGGGATGATGTGACTGTAGGGATGATGTGTGACTGTAGGGATGGTGTGTGACTGTAGGGATGGTGTGTGACTGTAGGGATGGTGTGTGACTGTAGGGATGATGTGACTGTAGGGAGGATGTGACTGTAGGGATGGTGTGACTGTAGGGATGATGTGACTGTAGGGATGGTGTGTGACTGTAGGGATGGTGTGTGACTGTAGGGATGGTGTGTGACTGTAGGGATGATGTGACTGTAGGGATGATGTGACTGTAGGGATGATGTGACTGTAGGGATGGTGTGTGACTGTAGGGATGATGTGACTGTAGGGATGATGTGACTGTAGGGATGATGTGACTGTAGGGATGATGTGACTGTAGGGATGATGTGACTGTAGGGATGATGTGACTGTAGGGATGATGTGTGACTGTAGGGATGATGTGACTGTAGGGATGATGTGTGACTGTAGGGATGATGTGTGACTGTAGGGATGATGATGTGACTGTAGGGATGATGTGACTGTAGGGATGATGTGTGACTGTAGGGATGATGATGTGACTGTAGGGATGATGTGACTGTAGGGATGATGTGACTGTAGGGATGATGTGACTGTAGGGATGGTGTGTGACTGTAGGGATGATGTGTGACTGTAGGGATGATGTGTGACTGTAGGGATGGTGTGTGACTGTAGGGATGGTGTGTGACTGTAGGGATGATGTGTGACTGAAGGGATGATGTGTGACTGTAGGGATGATGTGTGACTGTAGGGATGGTGTGTGACTGTAGGGATGATGTGACTGTAGGGATGGTGTGTGACTGTAGGGATGGTGTGTGACTGTAGGGATGATGTGTGACTGTAGGGATGGTGTGACTGTAGGGATGGTGTGTGACTGTAGGGATGGTGTGTGACTGTAGGGATGGTGTGTGACTGTAGGGATGGGATGTGACTGTAGGGATGGTGTGACTGTAGGGATGGTGTGTGACTGTAGGGATGGTGTGTGACTGTAGGGATGATGTGACTGTAGGGATGATGTGACTGTAGGGATGATGTGTGACTGTAGGGATGATGTGTGACTGTAGGGATGATGGTGTGACTGTAGGGATGATGTGTGACTGTAGGGATGATGGTGTGACTGTAGGGATGGTGTGTGACTGTAGGGATGATGTGTGACTGTAGGGATGGTGTGTGACTGTAGGGATGGTGTGTGACTGTAGGGATGGTGTGTGACTGTAGGGATGATGATGTGACTGTAGGGATGGTGTGTGACTGTAGGGATGGTGTGTGACTGTAGGGATGGTGTGTGACTGTAGGGATGGTGTGTGACTGTAGGGATGATGTGTGACTGTAGGGATGATGTGTGACTGTAGGGATGGTGTGTGACTGTAGGGATGGTGTGTGACTGTAGGGATGATGATGTGACTGTAGGGATGATGATGTGACTGTAGGGATGATGTGACTGTAGGGATGATGTGTGACTGTAGGGATGATGTGTGACTGTAGGGATGATGATGTGACTGTAGGGATGATGTGACTGTAGGGATGGTGTGTGACTGTAGGGATGGTGTGTGACTGTAGGGATGATGTGTGACTGTAGGGATGATGATGTGACTGTAGGGATGATGTGACTGTAGGGATGATGTGACTGTAGGGATGATGTGTGACTGTAGGGATGGTGTGTGACTGTAGGGATGATGTGTGACTGTAGGGATGATTGTGACTGTAGGGATGATGTGACTGTAGGGATGATGTGACTGTAGGGATGGTGTGTGACTGTAGGGATGATGATGTGACTGTAGGGATGGTGTGATTGTAGGGATGATGTGACTGTAGGGATGTGTGTGACTGTAGGGATGATGTGTGACTGTAGGGATGATGTGTGACTGTAGGGATGGCGGGGGTGTGACTGTAGGGATGATGTGTGACTGTAGGGATGGTGTGTGACTGTAGGGATGATGTGTGACTGTAGGGATGGTGTGTGACTGTAGGGATGATGATGTGACTGTAGGGATGATGATGTGACTGTAGGGATGATGTGACTGTAGGGATGATGTGTGACTGTAGGGATGATGATGTGACTGTAGGGATGATGTGACTGTAGGGATGGTGTGTGACTGTAGGGATGGTGTGTGACTGTAGGGATGATGTGACTGTAGGGATGGTGTGTGACTGTAGGGATGATGATGTGACTGTAGGGATGATGTGTGACTGTAGGGATGGTGTGATTGTAGGGATGATGTGTGACTGTAGGGATGTGTGTGATTGTAGGGATGATGATGTGACTGTAGGGATGATGTGACTGTAGGGATGATGTGTGACTGTAGGGATGATGATGTGACTGTAGGGATGATGTGACTGTAGGGATGGTGTGTGACTGTAGGGATGGTGTGTGACTGTAGGGATGATGTGACTGTAGGGATGGTGTGTGACTGTAGGGATGATGATGTGACTGTAGGGATGATGTGTGACTGTAGGGATGGTGTGACTGTAGGGATGATGTGTGACTGTAGGGATGGTGTGTGACTGTAGGGATGATGTGACTGTAGGGATGGTGTGTGACTGTAGGGATGATGATGTGACTGTAGGGATGATGATGTGACTGTAGGGATGATGTGACTGTAGGGATGGTGTGTGACTGTAGGGATGATGATGTGACTGTAGGGATGATGTGTGACTGTAGGGATGATGTGACTGTAGGGATGGTGTGACTGTAGGGATGATGTGATGATGTGTGACTGTAGGGATGGTGTGTGACTGTAGGGATGATGTGTGACTGTAGGGATGATGTGTGACTGTAGGGATGGGGTGTGACTGTAGGGATGATGTGTGACTGTAGGGATGGTGTGTGACTGTAGGGATGGTGTGTGACTGTAGGGATGATGTGTGACTGTAGGGATGATGTGTGACTGTAGGGATGATGTGTGACTGTAGGGATGATGTGTGACTGTAGGGATGATGTGTGACTGTAGGGATGATGTGTGACTGTAGGGATGATGTGTGACTGTAGGGATGATGTGTGACTGTAGGGATGATGTGTGACTGTAGGTGATGATGTGACTGTAGGGATGATGTGTGACTGTAGGGATGATGTGACTGTAGGGATGGTGTGTGACTGTAGGGATGGTGTGTGACTGTAGGGATGGTGTGTGACTGTAGGGATGATGTGTGACTGTAGGGATGATGTGTGACTGTAGGGATGATGTGACTGTAGGGATGATGATGTGACTGTAGGGATGATGTGTGACTGTAGGGATGATGATGTGACTGTAGGGATGGTGTGTGACTGTAGGGATGATGTGTGACTGTAGGGATGATGTGACTGTAGGGATGATGTGTGACTGTAGGGATGATGTGACTGTAGGGATGATGTGTGACTGTAGGGATGATGTGACTGTAGGGATGGTGTGTGACTGTAGGGATGATGTGTGACTGTAGGGATGGTGTGTGACTGTAGGGATGATGTGTGACTGTAGGGATGATGATGTGACTGTAGGGATGATGTGTGACTGTAGGGATGATGTGACTGTAGGGATGGTGTGTGACTGTAGGGATGATGTGTGACTGTAGGGATGGTGTGTGACTGTAGGGATGATGTGTGACTGTAGGGATGGTGTGTGACTGTAGGGATGGTGTGTGACTGTAGGGATGATGTGTGACTAGGATGATGTGACTGTAGGGATGGTGTGTGACTGTAGGGATGATGTGACTGTAGGGATGATGTGACTGTAGGGATGATGTGTGACTGTAGGGATGATGATGTGACTGTAGGGATGGTGTGTGACTGTGATGGAGGGATGATGATGTGACTGTAGGGATGGTGTGACTGTAGGGATGATGTGTGACTGTAGGGATGATGATGTGACTGTAGGGATGATGTGACTGTAGGGATGAGTGTGACTGTAGGG
>JBBDGP010005724.1:0-17530 GCA_037952835.1 Lithobates septentrionalis | reverse complement strand
CGCGGCGGGCGCGCGAGAGCGGCCGATCTGGGACACCCTCATATGTCGGTTGGCGGGCAGCAAGCGGTTAAGTGCTGTCAGACAGGGGGGCCTTCGTCGGTACCGGACGCTGCTTTTTCTATTTCCGGGTGCAGCAGGCGTTGTGACTGACGATGGGTCTACAGCGGGGGGCCTGCTGCCCCTCCACCCGACACTCCAGCCCACTGTCCCCTCGCTCCAGCCCACTGCCCCATCCGACTGATGCCCCCTCGCTCCAGCTTGCGGCCCCCCTCGCTCCAGCCTGCTGCCCCATCCGCCTGATGCCCCCTTGCTCCAGCCCGCTGCCCCTCCGCCCGATGCCCACTGTCCCCTCGCTCCAGCCCGCTGCCCCATCCAACTGATGCCCCCTCGCTCCAGCCCGCTGCCCCATCCACCTGATGCCCCCTTGCTCCAGCCCGCTGCCCCTCCGCCCGATGCCCGCTGTCTCCTCACTCCAGCCCACTGCTCCAGCTCGCTGCCCCCTCGCCTGCTGCCCCATCCGCCTGATGCCCCCTTGCTCCAGCCCGCTGCCCCTCTGCCCGATGCCCGCTGTCCCCTCACTCCAGCCCACTGCCCCATCCGACTGATGCCCCCTCGCTCCAGCCCGCTGCCCAGTCCGACTGATGCCCCCTCGCTCCAGCCCGCTGCCCGCTGCCCCATCCGCCTGGTGCCCCCTTGCTCCAGCCCACAGCCCCTCCGCCCGATGCCCGCTGTCCCCTCACTCCAGCCCACTGCCCCATCCACCTGATGCCCCCTTGCTCCAGCCCGCTGCCCTTCCTCCCGATGCCCACTGTCCCCTCACTCCAGCCCACTGCCCCATCCGCCTGATGCCCCCTCGCTCCAGCTCGCTGCCCCCTCGCCCGCTGCCCCATCCGCCTGATGCCCCCTTGCTCCAGCCCGCTGCCCCTCCGCCCGATGCCCGCTGTCCCCTCACTCCAGCCCACTGCCCCATCCAACTGATGCCCCCTCGCTCCAGCCCGCTGCCCCTCTGCCCACTGTCCCCCTCGCTCCAGCCCACTGGCGAGGGGGCAGCGAGCTGGAGCGAGGGGGCATCAGTTGGATGGGGCAGTGGGCTGGACTGAGGGGACAGCGAGCATCGAGCGGAGGGGCAGCGGGCTGGAGCAAGGGGGCATCAGGCGGATGGGGCAGCGGGCTGGAGCGAGGGGGCATCAGTTGGATGGGGCAGTGGGCTGGAGTGAGGGGACAGTGGGCATCGGGCGGAGGGGCAGCGGGCTGGAGCAAGGGGGCATCAGGCGGATGGGGGCAGCAGGTGGGGGGGCAGCGGGCTGGAGCGAGGGGGCATCAGGCGGATGGGGCAGCAGGTGGGGGGGCCGCAGGCTGGAGCGAGGGGGGCATCAGTCGGATGGGGCAGTGGGCTGGAGCGAGGGGACAGTGGGCAGAGGGCAGAGGGGCAGCGGGCTGGAGTGTCGGACGGAGGGGCAGCAGGCCCCCCGCTGTAGACCCATCGTCAGTCACGATGCCTGCTGCACCCGGAAATAGAAAAAGCAGCGTCCGGTGGTACCGACAAAGGCACCCTGTCTGACAGCTCTTAACCGCTTGCTGCCTGCCCACCGACATATGAGGGCGTCCCAGATCGGCCGCTCCCGCGCGCCCGCCGCGTGTTGTTAGGACACGGCCTCCACGATTCTTTAACCATGTGATCGGCTGTGTTCAATCACAGCTGGTCACATGTAAACACGGAGATGCCAGCAATTGTCGCTTCTCGCCTCACACTGACAGAGCGTGAGGAGAGGAGAGCCGATCAGCGGTATCTCCTCACAGAGGACATCTAGGGATGTAATCAGGGCACTGGTTACAATAAATAAAATACAGTGCCCACCAGTGGCAGCAATCAATGCCCACCACTGGCCACAAGTGCCAATCAGTGATGAATGCATATGAAAACGAATTGTCAGAACAAAATCTGGAAAATACAAAAATCACAAACACCGAAAAACGATTCAATCTACGAGTTTAAATAAAATCGATTACATTCGGATAATTTAGTTTTTCAGATTTTCTATTATAATTAAATTATTATTATAGTTTTTATTATTTATTATAATAAACTACAGTGGCAGCAGCTCCATAAAGGAGTGCAGGGGCGCCGCCCCCCCTAATCCCATACGTCTGGTCCCCTAATCTACAGTACATGCGGGGCGCCGGACGCACGGATTTCAATGGGTTTTTTTAGAAGCACATTTTTAATTGGCTTAAAAAAAGGGTGGGCTTGGGGCGTAGAGCACTGCGCCCCGAGCCCACCCACTTGTGTGACAATAGCGAATATTCACTATTGTTTTCCCGATTCTCCTCCTGGCCAAATCAGGAAGCGAGTCCTGAGATCCGATTGGCCAGGGAGTCTTAGGACCCACTTCCTGTTTGGCTGGGGGAGGAGAAGCAATAGCCCCCTGGTGTTCCATCAGAATCGGACGACCCGTCACCAGCTGGAACGAAGGGGCAGCGGGCGGAGGGGCAGCAGGCTGGAGCGAGGGGCAGCGGGCTGGAGCGAGGGGGCATCAGTCGGATGGGGCAGTGGGCTGGAGTGAGGGGACAGCGGGCATCGGGCGGAGGGGCAGCGGGCTGGAGCAAGGGGGCACCAGGCGGATGGGGCAGCGGGCGGGGGGGCAGCGGGCTGGAGCGAGGGGGCATCAGGTGGATGGGGCAGCGGGCGGGGGGGCAGCGGGCTGGAGCGAGGGGGCATCAGGTGGATGGGGCAGCGGGCTGGAGCGAGGGGGCCGCAGGCTGGAGCGAGGGGGCATCAGTCGGATGGGGCAGTGGGCTGGAGCGAGGAGACAGAGGGCAGAGGGGCAGCGGGCGAGGGGGCAGCGGGCTGGAGCGAGGGGGCATCAGTTGGATGGGGCAGCGGGCTGGAGCTCCAGCCCGCTGCCCCTCCGCCCGATGCCCACTGTCCCCTCGCTCCAGCCCGCTGCCCCATCCGCCTGATGCCCCCTTGCTTCAGCCCGATGCCCGCTGTCCCCTCACTCCAGCCCACTGCCCCATCCGCCTGATGCCCCCTCGCTCCAGCTCGCTGCCCCCTTGCCCGCTGCCCCATCCGCCTGATGCCCCCTTGCTCCAGCCCGCTGCCCCTCCGCCCGATGCCCGCTGTCCCCTCACTCCAGCCCACTGCCCCATCCAACTGATGCCCCCTCGCCCGTGCCCCTCTGCCCTTGCCCGCTGTCCCCTCGCTCCAGCCCACTGCCCCATCCGCCTGATGCCCCCTTGCTCCAGCCCGCTGCCCCCCCGCCCGTTGCCCCATCCGCCTGGTGCCCCCTTGCTCCAGCCCGCTGCCCCTCCGACCCGATGCCCGCTGTCCCCTCACTCCAGCCCACTGCCCCATCCGACTGATGCCCCCTCGCTCCAGCCCGCTGCCCCCCCGCCCGCTGCCCCATCCGCCTGATGCCCCCTTGCTCCAGCCAGCTGCCCCTCCGCCCGATGCCCGCTGTCCCCTCACTCCAGCCCACTGCCCCATCCGCCTGATGCCCCCTCGCTCCAGCTCGCTGCCCCCTCGCCCGCTGCCCCATCCGCCTGATGCCCCCTTGCTCCAGCCCGCTGCCCCTCCGCCCAATGCCCGCTGTCCCCTCACTCCAACCCACTGCCCCATCCAACTGATGCCCCCTCGCTCCAGCCCGCTGCCCCCTCGCCCGCTGCCCCTCTGCCCTCTGCCCACTGTCCCCTCGCTCTAGCCCACTGCCCCATCCGACTGATGCCCCCTCGCTCCAGCCCGCTGCCCCATCCACCGGATGCCCCCTCGCTCCAGCCCGCTGCCTCCCCGCCCGCTGCCCCATCCGCCTGGTGCCCCCTTGCTCCAGCCCGATGCCCGCTGTCCCCTCACTCCAGCCCACTGTCCCATCCGACTGATGCCCCCTCGCTCCAGCCTGCTGCCCCTCCGCCCGCTGCCCCTTCGCTCCAGCTGGTGACGGGTCGCCCGATTCTGATAGAACACCAGGGGGCTATTGCGTCTCCTCCCCCAGCCAAACAGGAAGTGGGTCCTAAGACTCCCTGGCCAATCGGATCTCAGGACTCGCTTCCTGATTTGGCCAGGAGGAGAATCGGGAAAACAATAGTGAATATTCGCTATTGTCACACCCTTTTTTTTAAGCCAATTAAAAATGTGCTTCTAAAAAAACCCATTGAAATCCATGCGTCCGGCGCCCCGCATGTACTGTAGATTAGGGGACCAGACGTATGGATTAGGGGGGGCGGCGCCCCTGCACTCCTTTATGGAGCTGCTGCCACTGTAGTTTATTATAATAATAAAAACTATAATAATAATTTAATTATAATAGAAAATCTGAAAAACTAAATTATCCGAATGTAATCGATTTTTATTTAAACTCGTAGATTGAATCGTTTTTCGGTGTTTGTGATTTTTGTATTTTCCAGATTTTGTTCTTTCTGACAATTCGTTTTCATATGCATTCATCAAAAGAGTCTTTTATTCGTTAGGATCCTTCCCGAATGAACGAATATTCCTAATTTCATTCGAATTCAAATTTGTAACGAAACAAAATGCACATATCTACTGAGAGTAGACATGCGCACTGCTGAAAAATGTGTTTGTTTTTCGTTTTACAGTCATTTTTAATTTTTTTCCTTTTGTTTTTTCGGGGTCATTCCTTCTGATCGCAATTTGTAAATTCAAAAAAAAAAACTAATGAACTAACTAATAATAACTAACTATTAAATTATAGATATTGGAATTTCCTTTCAAATTTGGCTGTTAGTGAACATAACGAATACGAATTTATCCGAAGTTACGAATTATCCGAAATAACGAATGCCGCATCTAAATGAACGGAACAAATTAATAATAATAAATAATAATGATAAAAAGTATTTATTATTCATTTTGTTTCAATCCATTTGTTTAGATGCGGCATTCGTTATTTCGGATAATTCGTAACTTCGGATAAATTTGTATTCTTTACATTCACTAACAGCCAAATTTGAAAGGAAATTCCAATACCTATAATTTAATAGTAATTATTATTATTATTATTATTATTGTTTCAGATGTTCGGAATTCAGAATATTCGAATTTATGAATATTAAGAAAAATGTGTTAATTCGAATATTTCCAAATTTGTTGAAATTTGTTAAAACAAATTAGAAACGAAACGAATTGCACATGTCTACTGAGAGTAGACTTGTGCACTGCTGAAAAATGTGTTTGAATTTCCGAAAAAAAAACAAAAAAAACAAAAAAAATAAACAAATCCGAAAAGAAGAATGGAAAAAAAAAACGTAAATTTGAAAGAACGAAAATTCTAAATAATAACTAACAATTAAATTATAGGTATTGGAATTTCCTTTCAAATTTGGCTGTTAGTGAACGTAACGAATAAGAATTTATCCGAAATTGAGAATTATCCGAAATAAGGAATGCCGCATCCAAACAAATGGAATGGAACAAAATGAATAATAAATATTATTAATATTAATACGTATTTTATTATTATTATTATTATTTTTTTATTATTTCATTCCGTTCCATTCATTTATATGTGGCATTCGTTATTACGGATAATTCGTAACTTAGGATAAATTTTGTATTCGTTACGTTCACTAACAGCCAAATTTGAAAGGAAATTCCAATACCTATAATTTAATAGTTAAATTATTATTAGTTCATTATTATTTCAGATATTTGAATTTTAGGGGTTTTTGAATTTTTGGATTTTCATTCTTATTTTTGAATTTCCGAGAATAATACCAAGCTGTGCATGGCGGTGTTTAGAGGGTGTAATTAGGAAAGGGGATGGGACTTTAAATGGGGTATATATGTAAACTAAAAAAAAAAAGGTCAATGTCGGAGAAATAAATAATTTTATTGTGCCATGGAAGGTACATACATGTCATTTCAATCCTCATATAGACCTGCTGCAATCCATGTATCACGTATGACAAGGTGGGTTATGTAGCACATATTGTATACAATGTAGCAAAGAAGCAGCGGGCCTTATTGGCTTGATGATTTCGACACTTCAGTGTAATAAAGTAAAGGGCTTATAAGCCATCAATGTAAACCTAATGCATCAAATCTATGTCCGACGCGTTTCGTTGGGTATTGCCAACTCTTCACGGGCAGTTGCAATTGTACTCTGAAAAAAATGAGAAAACACAAATAACCACGGGTCTATATTACATAATGATGGGACAAAAATGTTATGGCTAAAGGGACTTATTGTCCCTTAAACCCTTCCCGACCAGCCGCCGCAGTTGTACTGCGATTGGTTGGCTCCCCTGGGTGAGCCGTCGTACCTGTACGCCGGTTCGCCTTTTGACCACTAGGGGGCATGTGCCAGAGCTGATGCGCGTGCCAGGCGGTCGCGATGACCGCCAGGCACCCGTGATCGCTCCAACACAGAGACGGAACGGAGATCTGTCAATGTAAACAAACAGATCTCTGTGCTGTCAGGGGTGAGGAGAGCGATCTGTTCTTCATATTAAGTATGAACAACGATCACTCTCCTCGTCCAGGCACTCCCACCCCCCCACAGTTAGAATCACTTCCTAGGGAACACACTTAACCCCTTGATCGCCCCCCAGTGTTAAACCCCTTCGCTGCCAGTGACATTTGTACAGGAATCAGTGCATTTTTATAGCACTGATCGCTGTATAAATGTCACTAGTCCCAAAATAGTGTGAAAAGTGTCCAATCTGTCCGCCATAATGTTGCAGTCCCGATAAAAATCGCAGATCGCCGCCATTACTAGTAAAATAAAAATAATAATAAAAATGCCATAAAACTATCCCCTATTTTGTAGATGCTATAACTTTTGCGCAAACCAATAAACGCTTATTGCGATTTTTTTTTTTATTACCAAAAGAATACGTATCAGTCTAAAGTGAGGAAAATTTTTTTTTTTTTAATTGGGGGTATTTGTTATAGCAAAAAGTACAAAATAGTGTGTGTGTGTGTGTGTGTGTGTGTGTGTGTGTGTGTGTTTTTTGTTTTTTTGTTTTCTTCAAAATTGTCGCTCTTTTTTTGTTTATAGCGCAAAAAAAACCCCAGAGGTGATCAAATACCAGCAAAAGAAAGCTCTATTTGTGGGGGGAAAAAAAAGGACGTCAAATTTGTTTGGGTACAGCGTCGCACGACCGCGCGATTGTCGGTTAAAGCGACGCCGTGCCGTATCGGAAAAAATGGCCTGTTCATTGAGGGGGGAAAATCTTCCGGGGCTGAAGCGGTTAAAGTCCTGACATGCGCACAAGGCTGGAGGACCAACAGTGTTAACTTTGGCAGCAAATTTAGATTTTAGTTTTAGTCTAAAGCCACGTACACATGATTGGATTTTCCGATGGGTAATGTGTGACAGGCTGTTCATGGAAAATCCGACCGTTTTTGTACGCTCCATCGGACAATTGTTGTCGGATTTTCCGCGGACAAATGTTGGATGGCAGGCTTTTAAAATTTTCCGCGGACAAATGTCTGTTGGATTTTCCGAGCATGTGTACACAAGTCCAAAGCACAAACACACATGCTCGGAAGCAAGGACGTGCCGGAAAGCGGTCGGTCTTGTAAACTCGCGCTCGTAATGGAGAATTGACATTCGTGACGCGGCAAATTATGAAATGTGGAAATGCAGAGCACAATTCTCTTCTTTAACGGGATAATAATGAAGCTGCTTTGCTGGTGATACTGATGGAGTTATGGCAAATGAATTTTCAAAGGCTTTTTTTTTCTAGTGATATCAAGAATAATATATATTTATTTTTTTTTGTTTTGTTTTTTTTTTTTTATATTTGGGCAAGTTACCACAACACCATTATTATCCCAGAGTTTATAAGATCAAAGATACAACTATGTTGGTGTCTCTTGTTAATGTTACATTGTATTTTATAAAATGTAACTACCGACTCCCAAACTGTCATTTGAAGTAAAACACAAAGCCAAGTATTATTCTACACCATTTTTTTTTTTATTGTGCATAAAAAAAAAAAGAAAACAAATAAAATTAGACATGATATCTGCCAATAGAACTTCACCAAAAAGTGCATTCTATGCATCCAAAAATATACCAAATCAAATCATTATTATTCAACTAAAAAATAAAATCAAAGCCTCATGCATGTGTCCTGCTTCTTAATATAGGGGGGTCACCAATGCCAAGAGTTGGTGAAATCAGGGGTCCGTCATCCGGAGATAATTCCGAAAATCATCCAGATTATTCTCCTGGAGCTCCCGCAGCAAAGGCATATGACATCATTGGTCACCATTAATAAAGCAACCAATTTTGGGTCCAAGAAATCCTCCTCCTCCTGTTCCTGACTTGGGTAAAAGCAATAACTCCAAGGCCAATAATAAATAACACGTTATCTCCTCCGATTCCTCAACAGGGCTGGTTGACGAACGGCCGTTCAGAAACGAACTGAAAAGCGCGAAATGAAAAGCGTGAATCAACGCTCGCCAAACTTCTACTAACATGAAGTTAGCAGAAGGAGCCCAAAGAGTGGCGCTAAAGAGCTGAAAAACCACGTAGTACGTCACTACGTTCGTGTTTGTTGGCTGACCATTCCTTGCCATTTGTATGCAAGACAAGTTCCTGGCCAACGCCCTTCGGAACACAAGTCCGAGGTTTTTGTCTGCGGAAAATCCGATCGCGTGTACGAGGCTTTAGTGTTTAGAGGGTGGTGGAACCCGGGAACACTCAGGTTCAGGAACCTTTTAGAAGACACCAGCAACCAAAAGGAGGCAGCCAGATCCTGGAGATCCTCGGTGTCCTGGTGACATGCTGGTGGCCCCCCAGCCGGGGGTCACTGCAGCACCACCGCTTCCATCTACAGCCACTTTCAGGAATGTTGTGTTGGGAAGGTTGTGCCCGGAGTCAGAAATTTGACTCAGAAATTATTATATATATATATATATATATATATATATATATATATATATATATAATATATATTTTTTTTTTTTTGCAGAGAACCTAGGGAATAAAATGGTGGTCGTTGCAACTTTTTATGTCACACGGTATTTTGCGCAGCCATTTTTTTTTTTTTTTTTTATATAAATTTCATGAATTAAGATAAAAACAAAGCAGTAAGGTTGGCCCATTTCATTTTGTATAATGTGAAAGATGATGTTATGCCGAGTAAATCGATACCTAACATGTCAAGCTTTAAAATTGTGTAATGGCGCCAAACTTTGGTACGTAATTTTAACTTTTTAAGGACTTTCATTTAATTTTTTTTTTTTTTTTTACAGGTTACCGGTTTAGAGTTACAGAGGAGGTGCTATAATTATTGTTCTCTCTCTAACGATCGCGACAATACCTCACATGTGTGGTTTGAACGCTGCTTACTTATGGGGGCGCGACTTCCGTATGTGTTTGCTTTTGTGCGTGGGGACGGGGGTTGTTTTTAGTTTTATTTTTTTATTCTTTATTTTACTTTTTATTTATTTTTTTTACACTTTCTCTTTAAAATGTATTTTTTTTTTTTTTTGATCGCCTTTATTCCTATATACAAGAAATCTAAACATCCCTTGTAATAGGAATAGTGTGTGACAGGTCCTCCTTTATGGAGAGATAAAATAAAACAAAAAATGTGGCGCTAAGTGGTGTCATTGTACAAAAACCTAACCAGAATGTGTCTCTGGGGGTCAGCAGCACAGTAAAAATTTGAATAGAACACCCGAATCAACAAGTGTAAAGAATATTGTATGAACAATAGGCTAAAAAGTGCAGTTCTGAACATACACATATAAAAATTCAAGTAACTGAGTGTATTCAATAGGCATGTGCAATTCGTTTAGTTCCGAATTCGTTTTTTTTTAACAAATTTCGACAAATTCGTTAATTCGGGAATATCCGAATTAACGAAAACCCGTTTAACGATTTTTTTCCGAAATCTTCATAAATTCGATAAAATTGGACATTCGTACATTCGTAAATCTGAAATAATCGTTAACTAATAACTTAACTAATAGTAATTACTAGTAACTTTTAAATGATAGGTATTGTAATTTCCTTTCAAATTTGGCTGTTAGTGAACGTAACACATACAAATTTATCCGAAGTTATGAATGATCCGAAATAACGGAATGGAACTTAATGAATTAATAATAATAATAGTAACAACGTTTTATCATTATTATTTATAATTTGTTTAGATGCAGCATTCGTTTTGGATAATTCGGTAATAATTTGGATAACTTCGGTTAAATTCGTACTTGTTACGTTCACTGACAGTCAAATTTGAAAGGAAATTACAATACCTATCATTTAATAGTTAGTTACTAATAACTATTTCAGATTTTTTAATTTTCGGGTTTTTGGATTTTCAAACTTCGAATTTACAAATTTCCGAATTTTCTAATTTGCGAATGTGTGAATTTATGAATGTAAAAATGTACGAATGAACGAATTTACGAATCGCGATCATAACGAATGACACGAAAAAAATAATAAACTAATGAAACGAAAACGAACGAATTTTTTTGGCTGTGCACATGTCTAGTATTCAACACGTGTATGGTAATGGGTATCGCTGGATACCAAGATAAATAAATAACCTCCTGGTAGCCACCGGGCCAACAGAAGATTCAGATGTGGATACAATATTGTGTATGAAAAAAAATAATAATAATAATATCTATACTCAAAATAACACTAATAAACCTGTAGAGTGTGTAGCAGAGCGTCCCAGAGAGAGCCAGGAAAAGTCCTGTTCGGGGTTTATACATCTCCCAGGCTCCTCTCATACAGGTTCAGGGATCTCTGATCCATGGTCCGGTTCAGGTCTTGGTCCTCTCCCCCAGGCTAATTTAAGCTCACCTGAGCAGACAGCCCTTGCTCTTGGCCTGGGATACTCAGAGAACTTCTGGGTAAGAGTGCAAAAAGGTATGTGGAAGCTGACATGACAAGCTGTAGGCTTGCTCAGCTTAGTAGTTAGGATCTGTAAATATTGTTTAGTTAGTGCCGAGACACGGCTAGGTTTTGTTTTGGCTATTTTTGTTCCTATTTGTTTCTTTTGGAACACTGTACAGCACCTGTAAATAGACTTGTATATATCACAAATAAACACCCCACTGTTTGTCACTATTCCACTGGATTTGGTATCTGTGCCTGAGAGACTGCTCATCCCAGGGAGCTTTGTACCTGCTACCTGTCCCCCAGGTTACATATGGTGGAGACTGCGACCAGCTGTAGTAAGTTACTACTTAAAAGGCCAGTACCTAGAGTGACTAAACATGGAGGAAATCCTAAAACAATTGGTGATATCCAATGCTGCACAGCAACAATCCAATGCTGCACAGCAACAAACAAACGCTATCGCACAGGAGCAAACCAAGGCGCTGTGCCAACAGATTGGTGCTGTACAGGAGCTATCGCAGAGGCTGTTTGAACAGCTAGCCACTGATGCAAAAGAGGATAGGAAAACCTTGGCTGCGGTTGTGGAGACGCTAGCACAGTGGTCACCTGCTAAAGTTAATGTTGTTGGAGAAAAGCCCTCAGCTATCCATGTGGGTCGCTTTCTTTCCAAGATGACTGCAGATGATGATCCAGAGGCCTTTCTCTTAACCTTTGAACGGACCGCTGAGAGGGAAGGTTGGCCCAAAACCCAGTGGGCAGGACTGGTCGCCCCCTTGCTGTCTGGAGAATCGCAGAAGGCCTACTATGATTTGGAGTCAGCAGAAGCAGGAGACTATGAAAAGGTCAAGCGGGAAATCCTGGCGCGACTTGGTGTCACCCTGGCAGTTCGAGCACAGCGGGTCCACAGCTGGTTCTTCCAAGACGAGAGGCCCCCAAGATCGCAGATGTTCGACCTAATTCACTTGGTGAGGAAATGGCTACAGCCGGAGTCCCTGTCTGGGCCACAAATAGTGGAGCGTGTGGTCATGGACCAGTTCCTGAGGTCACTACCAGTTCCCCTGCAGAAGTGGGTGAGTCAAGGAGACCCCAACTCGGCGGACAACCTCGTGGAACTTGTTGAAAGGTACTTTGCTGCAGAGAACCTGGTCACCACCCCTACAGCCGCACGGACTTTCCGCCCAAAGCCACGGTCTCCCCAGGCAACCGGTAAGACTGTTCCAGGGGAAGTGGGTGGTAAGCATGGCAAGGAAATAGGGGGGAGGATTTTTGGTGCCAGGACTGAAGTTTGGCGTCCCAAACAAGGGAAGCTACTGCCTGTCAGCAAACCAAACTGGGGAAACATCAGGTGTTTTCGTTGCCAAGAACTGGGACATGTTGCAGCAAACTGTCCATTGACAGATGAACCAATGCAGTGCGATCTGTCTATTAGAAGGCAGTCTATGTTTGCTGCTGTTTCATGCGCTGCAGCACCAAGTATGGGGAAACACATGTGCCAAATGACTGTTAATAATAAGCCTATTACGGCCTTGCTAGACTCTGGAAGTCTAGTGACTTTGGTTACAGCTGAGATGGTTGACACTGTGAATTTGCATGCTAAAAAAGTTGCTGTGATCTGTGTACATGGGGATACCCGCGAGTATCCTATAGCCACTGTTCAGTTTAAAACTGGCTTAGGTACGGTGACCCATCCGGTCGGACTTGTGCCCCACTTGGTGCACGAGGCCATCATTGGTAGGGACTTCCCTAAGTTTTGGGAACTGTGGGATCGTCCCGACCCGGTCGCAGTAGCTGACTCAGTGACAGAGCCAGAACTCCTGGCCGCTACTGACAATATGGGTTCAGGGGACTCTTCTCAGGGCTCCCCAGGTTTTCCTTTCTCAGTTATGGCAGGAGAGCTGGAGGAGCCTGAGGAGGTCCCCACAACCAGTGGAGCTGGACAGCCATCTGCTGAATCTGAGCCTACGTTGGAGTTTGCTGACCTTAATGTACACAAGGAAAATTTTGGTACCGAGCAGAGAAAAGACCCAACCCTTGCCAGGGCCTGGGAAAATGTAATGGTGATTAATGATGTACCTGTCGAATCAGGGGACAGGCTCGGTTTTCCTTATTTTAGCAGCAATGAGGATTTAATGTATCGTGCATGTAAAAAAAATGATGAAGTGGTTGAACAGTTGGTGGTCCCTAAGCCATACAGACGGGTGGTGTTGGAACTTGCCCATGGGCACTTGCTAGGAGGTCATTTAGGGGTTGAGAAAACTACGGAAAGGGTGTTGCGCAGGTTTTATTGGCCCGGAATACAGAAGGATATTGAGAATTATTGTCAATCCTGTCCTGTGTGTCAGATGTCAGCCCCACTACAACACTTCCGAAGTCCTTTAGTGCCCTTGCCCATTATTGAAGTGCCCTTTGAGAGGATTGCCATGGACCTTGTGGGTCCACTCCCCAAGTCTGCCCGAGGTCATCAGCATATCCTCGTAATCATGGATTATGCTACCCGTTACCCAGAGGCAATTCCCTTACGCACCGCGTCTGCTAAAAACATTGCCAAAGAGCTGTTTATGGTGTTCAGTCGTGTTGGAATCCCTAAAGAAGTCCTTACAGACCAGGGCACCCCATTTATGTCACGAATAACTAGAGAGCTGTGCAAGTTATTTAAGGTGACGCAATTGCGAACCTCGGTGTACCATCCTCAAACGGATGGCTTGGTGGAACGCTTCAATAAAACATTAAAGAGCATGTTAAAAAAGGTTGTTGACAAGGATGGGAAAAACTGGGACTTCCTGATACCATACTTGATGTTTGCCATCAGGGAGGTTCCCCAGTCCTCCACGGGGTACTCTCCCTTTGAGTTGCTTTATGGGAGACACCCTCGGGGACTCTTGGACATAGCCAAAAAAAATTGGGAAGAGGGAAAAGACACCCCATAGAAGTGTCATTGAGCATATCGCTCAAATGCAAAACAGGATTGCAGCAATCATGCCGATGACAAAAGAACACTTACTGCAGGCCCAAACAGCTCAACAGAGGATATACAACAGGGGGGCCCAACTCCGTGTTTTCTCACCTGGTGATAGGGTCCTGGTGTTAGTTCCCACTGTTGAGAGCAAGTTCCTGGCTAAGTGGCAGGGTCCCTTTGAAGTAATTGAAAGAGTTGGGGGAGGTCAATTACAAAATATATCAACCAGGAAAAAGGAAGCCCGAACAGATTTACCACATAAACCTGTTAAAGCCCTGGAAGGATAGACTGGCGTTAACTGCGAGGTCCCTCCCGGTAACGGGTACTGAGTCTCCCCTGATCCCTGAGGTCACGATTCCAGACACCCTGTCATATTCTCAAAAGCAGGAAACTAGAGAATTCCTGATAAGAAATAGAGAGAAATTTTCAGAGTTACCTGGCACGACTTCAGCAGTTCAGCATGATATTGTTACTGAACCTGGGGTCCGTGTCAAGCTCAAACCATACCGAATTCCTGAAGCGAGGAGAAAGGACATCAGCGAGGAAGTTAAAAGAAATGTTGGAGCTAGATGTCATTGAGGAATCCAATAGTGACTGGTCTAGCCCCATCGTGTTAGTCCACACCGGATGGCACTTGGAGGTTCTGTAATGACTTCAGGAAGCTTAATGCAGTGACAAAGTTTGACACGTACCCAATGCCCAGAGTGGACGAACTTATAGACCGACTTGGCAAGGCTCGCTATCTGACCACTTTGGACTTGACAAAAGGTTATTGGCAAATACCCCTGACTGGTAGCGCCAAAGAGAAGACTGCATTTGTGACCCCGGAGGGTTCCTTTCAATATAAAAAAATGCCTTTTGGGTTGCAAAATGCCCCCGCCACATTTCAGAGGGCCATGGACAGGACTCTAAGACCCCACCGACAATATGCAGCAGCATATCTAGATGACATAGTGGTACATAGCACTGACTGGGAGTCTCACTTGCCCCGTGTCCAGGCTGTCCTCAATTCCCTCTTCAAAGAAGGTTTTACAGCAAATCCAAAAAAATGTGCCATTGGTCTAGAGGAAGCCAAGTATTTGGGCTACACTATTGGGCGTGGTGTAATAAAACCTCAAGTGAATAAAATAGAAGCCATCCAGGAATGGCCACGTCCTGCAAACAAGAAGCAGGTCAGGGCCTTTCTTGGCATTGCGGGGTATTATAGAAGATTTATCCCAAATTTTGCAACTATAGCTGCCCCACTGACAGACCTTACGAAAGGGAAAGACTCGGTAATGGTGAAATGGTCCTCAGTAGCAGAGGAATCTTTCCAAGTCCTGAAGAAGGCTCTTTGTGCACAACCAATACTGTACTCCCCCGATTTCTCCAAAGATTTTTTGGTTCAGACGGATGCGTCTGATGTTTGGTATCGGCAGTACTATCACAGGTACACAATGGGGAAGAACACCCAGTGGTGTACCTAAGCAGAAAGCTCAACGACCATGAGCAAAGGTATGCAGTCATTGAAAAGGAGTGTTTAGCCATAAAGTGGGCCGTGGACGCACTCAGGTACTATTTGTTAGGACGCCAGTTTGAGTTAATAACTGACCATGCTCCTCTGAAATGGATGGCCCAAAAGAAGGAGACTAATAGACGGGTGAACCGGTGGTTTTTGGCTCTACAGGATTACTCATTCACTGTAAAACACAGACCAGGTGTTGAGATGGGAATGTAGATGCCCTGTCCCGTGTTCACTCCTGTTGGGCTACAGGTGTTCCAACCCTGGGGTTGAAACAAGGGGGGAGGATATGTAGCAGAGCGTCCCAGAGAGAGCCAGGAAAAGTCCTGTTCGGGGGTTTATACATCTCCCAGGCTCCTCTCATACAGGTTCAGGGATCTCTGATCCATGGTCCGGTTCAGGTCTTGGTCCTCTCCCCCAGGCTAATTTAAGCTCACCTGAGCAAGACAGCCCTTGCTCTTGGCCTGGGATACTCAGAGAACTTCTGGGTAAGAGTGCAAAAGGTATGTGGAAGCTGACAAGCTGTAGGCTTGCTCAGCGTAGTAGTTAGGATCTGTAAATATTGTTTAGTTAGTGCCGAGACACGGCTAGGTTTTGTTTTGGCTATTTTTGTTCCTATTTGTTTCTTTTGGAACACTGTACAGCACCTGTATATAGACTTGTAAATATCACAAATAAACACCCCACTGTTTGTCACTATTCCACTGGATTTGGTATCTGTGCCTGAGAGACTGCTCATCCCAGGGAGCCTGGTGCCTGCTACCTGTCCCCCAGGTTACAAGTGTATACATACCCTGTTTCCCCGAAAATAAGACCTAGCGTGATTGTCGGTGATGGCTGCAATATAAGCCCTACCTCCCAAATAAGCCCTAGTTAAAGTCCTTGTAGGTCTTATTTTCAGGGTAGGGCTTATTTTCGGGGAAACAGGGTAGGGCTTATTTGGGTTGTAGGGCTTATATTGCAGCCATCACTGACAATCACGCTAGGTCTTATATTCGGGGAAACAGGGTAAGGGTGAAGGTACCCTGTTTCCCCTAAAATAAGACCTAGCGTGATTGTCGGTGATGGCTGCAATATAAGCCCTACCCTGTTTCCCAAAAAATAAGCCCCACCCTGTAAAGAAGACCTACAAGGACTTTAACTAGGGCTTATTTGGGGGTGGGGCTTATATTGCAGCCATCACCGACAATCACGCTAGGTCTTATTTTCAGGGAAACAGGGTAGGTATTAATAATATGACCTATAAAATAAGTGTTATCTCCAATACGAATCCAACATGATCTGTATACAACGTGAGTCAGAAGGTTACTGAAGCTAAACTGATAAAAAATTGACACCCCTGACGGGGGAGGGGTTAAGTTCACCTGGACGTGCCTCAAACGCTCGTGTGAACGACTTCAATGCCTTCTATATACATATGAGATGAATTTGATCTGTGTGTGTGTGTGTGTGATGTTGGAGTAGACACTTGGACAATACCGATCAAAGCTTGCAAAATTAAAACGAGGAAGCTAGAATACCCTTTACTGGAACAGGTGGACTCACGAGCCGGAGGCGGTGAGTCAAACAGGCTTGTACCGGAATTTCGGTAGATGGGGTGGTTAGCCCGGAGGAAGGGGGGGGGGGGGGTGGAGCTGTACCCAAAGGAGAGTCCGTAGAAATCCCTGGCCATTGCTCACCAACCATCAGGGATGGATGTTCGCTGTAGTGCGGTTGCCAACCTTGGTCTTCAGTCCCCTTTATAAAAGGTGAAATTTCTCGAAGGAAGAATGCCTCCACATGGTGTAAATCCGCATAGAAAATTTATTTTTAAAAGTTCATCTGACTCCCAAACAAATGGGGGCAGAAAAAAAAAAGCGCCTTTATAAATTAGTGGCTCAGCAACCATATCCAACCTGACGCGTTTCGTCCTCAAGGACTTCAACTGGGGTATATGCCTGCTTGCCACTGATGTGCTTATTTATATATAAAATCTAATGCCAACATTAAAACACCTGTTTGCGCCATGTGGAATCTAACTTCCGGGTTCACGGGACTGGCGTCAAGGTCGTCATCATGTGGTGATGATAGACGAATGGGGGATGGCTAGGTAGACAGCAAACCAGACCTCGACATCGCCATCCAATAAGAACAATACTTATCCATCCGACGGACGTGGGTGAAGACATGCAGTCAGCGTGAACAGCCATTGGTTATCAGTCAGATCTATCAGGTGAATCCATAAAGGAGTCACATGACGGG
>JBBDGP010005723.1:0-24774 GCA_037952835.1 Lithobates septentrionalis | reverse complement strand
TAGGAAATACAACTGATCTGCTCCCCAGCGTCTGAGATACTGGTTACTATGACATGGGGACTGAGCGTCCAGCACCAGGAACCTGCAAGACAGAACACTGAGTGTTATACAGAGCAGACCATATCATCCTTATAATGACCATCAATTATTACCAAGAACAGAGGAGGGCCATCGCCTATAACAGAGAATGGAGGGGGACCATGACCTATAACGGACTACAGAGGAGGACCATGGCCTATAATGGAGTACAGAGAAGGGCCATGACCTATAATGGGAGTACAGAGAAGGGCCATGACCTATAACGGACTACAGAGGAGGACCATGGCCTATAATGGAGTACAGAGAAGGGCCATGACCTATAATGGGAGTACAGAGAAGGGCCATGACCTATAACGGACTACAGAGGAGGACCATGGCCTATAATGGAGTACAGAGAAGGGCCATGACCTATAATGGGAGTACAGAGAAGGGCCATGACCTATAATGGGAGTACAGAGGAGGGCCATGACCTATAATGGGAGTACAGAGGAGGACCATGGCCTATAACAGAGTACAGAGGGGGACCATGACCTATAATGGAGTACAGAGGAGGACCATGACCTATAATGGGAGTACAGAGGAGGACCATGACCTATAATGGGAGTACAGAGGAGGACCATGACCTATAATGGGAGTACAGAGGAGGGCCATGACCTATAATGGAGTACAGAGGAGGACCATGACCTATAATGGGAGTACAGAGGAGGGCCATGACCTATAATGGAGTACAGAGGAGGACCATGACCTATAATGGAGTACAGAGGAGGACCATGGCCTATAATGGAGTACAGAGGAGGACCATGACCTATAATGGAGTACAGCGAAGGGCCATCCTTGTATATACGGTTCCTTACCTTCCAGTACAGGTCCCCACAGCTACGACACTGCCGGATGGGTGAAAGCCAGCCACTCTCACAGCGTCCTATTCGGGGGGGGGGGGGGGGGGGGGGGGAATATGGAGAAAAAATGTTATATAAAGTATGCAGAGTGCAGCCTACTGAAGTGTACCTGTAATGCAGTATTGATCGAGGTACCAGACAAATTACAGTCACAATAAAACCCCCATTTTTAACAGACAACTAGAAGAAGGCGCAGTAACATTTATTGGCTCCATCAGACAATGATGAGTGCGTCTCCAATGGAACCCGAGGATTCAAAGTCTGGGAGGGAATACTGCCCTGTCCAGTCCCATTGAATAAGGACGCCCCCCCCCCCCCCTCCAAATCCGACAACCAGATTTTACTCATCCATTTCCTCTGTCCCCATACCAGGATCATGTCCTAGACACCCCTCATACAGGAGTACTACCCCCATACCAGGATCACGTCCTAGACACCCCCCATACAGGAGTACTGCCCCCATACCAGGAACATGTCCTAGAGCCCCCCCCCCCCCATACAGCAGTACTGCCCCCATACCAGGATCATGTCCTGGACACCCCCCATACAGGAGTACTACCCCCATACCAGGATCGTGTCCTAGACACCCCCCCATACAGGAGTACTGTCCCCATACCAGGATCATGTCCTAGAGGCCCCCCCCCCATACAGGAGTACTGCCCCCATACCAGGATCATGTCCTAGACAACCCCTCATACAGGAGTACTACCCCCATACCAGGATCATGTCCTAGAGGCGCCCCCCCCCCCATACAGCAGTACTGCCCCCATACCAGGATCATGTCCTAGACAACCCCTCATACAGGAGTACTGCCCCCATACCAGGATCATGTCCTAGAGGCCCCCCCCCCCCATACAGCAGTACTGCCCCCATACCAGGATCATGTCCTAGAGGCCCCCCCCCATACCCCCATACAGCAGTACTGCCCCCATACCAGGATCATGTCCTGGACACCCCCCATACAGGAGTACTGTCCCCATACCAGGATCATGTCCTAGAGGCCCCCCCCCCCCCCCCATACAGCAGTACTGCCCCCATACCAGGATCATGTCCTGGACACCCCCCATACAGGAGTACTGCCCCCATACCAGGATCATGTCCTAGAGCCCCCCCCCCCCATACAGCAGTACTGCCCCCATACCAGGATCATGTCCTGGACACCCCCCATACAGGAGTACTACCCCCATACCAGGATCGTGTCCTAGACACCCCCCCATACAGGAGTACTGTCCCCATACCAGGATCATGTCCTAGAGGCCCCCCCCCCCATACCCCCATACAGCAGTACTGCCCCCATACCAGGATCATGTCCTGGACACCCCCCATACAGGAGTACTGTCCCCATACCAGGATCATGTCCTAGACACCCCCCCATACAGGAGTACTGCCCCCATACCAGGATCATGTCCTAGACACCCCCCATACAGCAGTACTGCCCCCATACCAGGAACATGTCCTAGACAACCCCATACAGGAGTACTGCCCCCATACCAGGAACATGTCCTAGACAACCCCATACAGGAGTACTGCCCCCATACCAGGAACATGTCCTAGACACCCCCATACAGGAGGAGTACTATCCCCATACCAGGAACATGTCCTAGACACCCCCCCCCATACAGGAGTACTATCCCCATACCAGGAACATGTCCTAGACACCCCCCCATACAGGAGTACTGCCCCGTGCTGGGATTGTTCACTAGATTCTGCCCCCCCTCAATGCTCTGTTGGACGAGGTTTCTGGTTGCTCGTAGTGTAATCTCGCAGTGTATTGGAGCAGACCAGAGACCAATTTGTCAGCACAGGCTACAGACAGCAGGGGAGAGGTACATTCATACTAAACAGACTACCCCTGGTCTGTACAAATTCCCGCCCTTAGGGTCCCAATCCTGGGGTCTCACCTCCAGTGTGGTGCTCCAGACTGGTTGATGCTCTTTGCTGTTCCAGAGATGAACCTGCTTGTCATGTCCACAGGTCAGGAAGAGATCGAGAGACGGGTGGCAGCAAAGACCCCATAGTTCATCCGTGTGACCCTAAAAGAGAGCAGAGGAGAAGCTCATGGGTCATATCCCGAGAATTCTCAGTCCTCCACTTATGGCACTACATGAAGGATGGCGAGTATGAATGCTATGAAATAAATCAGTCTGAGGACCTGGAATATCTGAATGGTCAGACACCATGGGTTTGATTTACTAAAACTGGAGAGTGCAAAATCTGGTACAGCTCTGCATGGTAGACAATCGGCTTCTAACTTCAACTTGTTCAATTATGCTTTGCAAAATAAATTAATAAAAAACATCTGAAAGCCGATTGGTTACCATGCAGAGCTACACCAGGTTTTGCACTCTCTAGTTTCAGTAAATCAACCCCACTGTATCATATTAATTGATTTTTTGTTTTACATCATGTGACTGCATTGAGGTCACCTGAACACTTTAAATGATCATTTTCTAAAACCTGCATGTAATGTAATCAGAAAACAATTGCATGTCTGCGGATACCATATTGATAATGTTACCTGCAAAGGACATAAACATACACATCCCGCCAACACTATAATGCATTTTTATGGAAAAAATGTATTTGACCTCCATCTCAGGTCTACCGTCTGCCCAGGTGTGTTATCTGGTGGTCTGAGGTCCATCTCAGGTCTATGGTCTGCCCAGGTGTATGATCTGGGTGTGTGAGGTCCATCTCGGGTCTATGGTCTGCCCAGTTGTATGATCTGGGTGTGTGAGGTCCATCTCGGGTCTATGGTCTGCCCAGGTGTATGATCTGGGTGTGTGAGGTCCATCTCGGGTCTATGGTCTGCCCAGTTGTATGATCTGGGTGTGTGAGGTCCATCTCGGGTCTATGGTCTGCCCAGGTGTATGATCTGGGTGTGTGAGGTCCATCTCGGGTCTATGGTCTGCCCAGGTGTATGATCTGGGTGTGTGAGGTCCATCTCGGGTCTATGGTCTGCCCAGGTGTATGATCTGGGTGTGTGAGGTCCATCTCGGGTCTATGGTCTGCCCAGTTGTATGATCTGGGTGTGTGAGGTCCATCTCGGGTCTATGGTCTGCCCAGGTGTATGATCTGGGTGTGTGAGGTCCATCTCGGGTCTATGGTCTGCCCAGGTGTATGATCTGGGGTCTGAGAGATTGCAAGGTCCATCCGATGTCTATGGTCTGCCCAGGTGGGAGATCTGGGTGTGTGAGGGATTGTGAGGTCCATCTCAGGTCTATGGTCTGCACAGGTGTGTGAGGTCCATCCCGGGTTTATGGTCTGCCCAGGTGTATGATCTGGTGTCTGAGAGATTGCAAGGTCCTTCCCACATCTATGGTCTGCCCAGGTGTATGATCTGGTGTCTGAGAGATTGCAAGGTCCTTCCCACATCTATGGTCTGCCCAGGTGTGTGAGGGATTGTGAGGTCCATTTCAGATCTATGGTCTGCCCAGGTGGGTGAGGGATTGTGAGGTCCATCTCGGGTCTATGGTCTGCCCAGGCGTGTGAGGGATTGTGAGGTCCATCTCGGGTCTATGGTCTGCCCAGGCGTGTGAGGGATTGTGAGGTCCATCTCAGGTCTATGGTCTGCCCAGGTGTGTGATCTGGTGGTCTAAAAGATTGTAAGGTCCATCTCAGGTCTATGGTTTGCCAAGGTGTATGATTGCGCCCACAACACTCCACAGAAACTGCTCTCCTAAAACTCACAAATGACATACTAACCGCAAAAACAAATGGACACCATACTGTACTCTTACTTCTGGACCGCTCTGCTGCCTTAAATACGGTTGACCTCACCCCCCTCAGAAAACGTTACTCTTCTGGTCTGCATGACTGTGTTCTTCACTGGTTCTCATCCTACCTATCCCACCACACCTTCAGGGTCACTTACAATTCTACTTCCTCCTCTCCCCTTCATTTCTCTGGCGGGGGTTCCCCAAAGTTCTCTTCTTGGACCTCTCCTATTCTCCATCTACACCTCCTCCCTGGGTCAGCTGATTGCCTCTCATGGCTTATCATTTCTATGCTGACGACACCCAAATCTATCTCTCTACCCTTCAGCTCACCCCATCAATCTCCTCACGTATCACTAATTTACTGACAGACATATTAGTCTGGATGTCACACCACTTCCTGAAACTCAATCTATGCAAAACCAAGCTCATAATATTACCTCCCCAACGTGCTCCTTTCCCTGACTTCTCTGTAGAGAGCGATGACTGCGTGGGAGATGTGTCACATGGCAGATGGTGGATTCTCCTCTGTTCTAGTGGTGTTCCCATCCACATCACAACGCTCTTGGCTCCGTTGTACAGAAATTGTAGTTCATTAGTTGTTAATGTTTGTCATCTGGACAAAGTAGCTACAGGTCTGGATCGATCGTTGGCTGACCCTGCAATCCTCCTGTCAGAGTGCAGTAGTGTGCTGAATATGACCCTGTGATGGTCTCCAGCCAACCGCTAGAACAGAGGAGAATCCACCATCTGCCATGTGACACATCTCCCACGCAGTCATTGCTCTCTATATAAACCCACCACATGATACAGACCATTTTCTGTCTTCCAAGGCTCTGATGAAGGGGAATCACCTCGAAACGCGTTAGCCATTGATTTAGCCTCTACCCTTGCATTGGTTTTATAATAATTTCCACTATTTTATCAAATGAGAATATTGTAACCTGTTTTTATGAACACTTAGTAATTTTCGTTGCATTTATTTGTTTAGAATAAACTTCATTTATCAACTTGATTCATGCGTTAGGTCACACGCCTTTCTCCCTTATTACTCAGCTTTTCCAGACTTTCCCCAGTCAGTTCAGACAGCGGGACATGCATGTTCTCTTCATATAATATATTATATTATTTGAAAATACTACCATTATGTACTAAAACCGCCAGCACGAGCGCAGGAGGATATCTTTTCGGTCTACACCTATACTTGCTCTCTAGTTCCCTTGTCATCTCCTCCCATACTCGCCTCCAGGACTTCTCTTCAGCCTCTCATATCCTTTGGAATTCTCTACCCCAATCTGTCCATCTCAGGTCTATGGTCTGCCCAGCTGTATGATCTGGCAGTCTGAGGGATTGTGAGGTTCATCTCAAGTTTATGGTCTGCCCAGATATATGAGGGATTGTGAGGTCCATCTGAGGTCTATGGTCTGCCCAGGTGTATGATCTGGCTGTGTAAGGGATTGTAAGGTCCATCTCAGGTCTATGGTCTGCCTGGGTGTATGACCTGTTGGTATGAGGGATTGTGAGGTCCACCTCAGGTCTGTAGTCTGCCCGGGTGTATAATCTGGGTGTATGATGTCCATCTCAGGTCTATGGTCTGCCTGGGTGTATGACCTGTTAGTATAAGGGATTGTGAGGTCCACCTCAGGTCTGTAGTCTGCCCGGGTGTATAATCTGGGTGTGTAAGGTCCATCTCAGGTCTACGGTCTTCCTGGGTGTATGACCTGTTGGTCTGAGGGATTGTGAGGTCCACCTCAGGTCTATAGTCTGCCCGGGTGTATAATCTGGGTGTGTGAGGTCCATCTCAGGTCTACGGTCTTCCTGGGTGTATGACCTGTTGGTCTGAGGGATTGTGAGGTCCATCTCAGGTCTACGGTCTGCCTGGGTGTATGACCTGTTGGTCTGAGGGATTGTGAAGTCCATCTCCGGTCTATGGTCTGCCCAGGTATATGATCTGGTGGCCTGAAGGATTGCGAGGTCTGTGGTCTTCCCGGGTGTATGAACTGGGTGTGTGATTGATTGTGTGTGATTGATTGTGAGGTCCATCTCAGGTGTATGGTCTAACGTGATAACAAAAAGCTTGCCACCACCCTCATCTATAGCTGGCTATCGCAGTAAGCGGCATTGGAGGGCTAAAACAGGTAACAAAGTCTGGGGAATGCCCAGGAAAAAAAACAAAGCTTACTTACCACCAGCTTGCAGACAACCGATTAAACCTGTCTAACAGTATGCGTTAAAAACAGGGGTTTTTGCAAACGCATACGTGAGCCACGTCACGGCACCCTGGTGTCTGTGGTCCTAACACCAAAATATAAGTGTCCCCACAGTGGAGGCACATGCATTCTGATGGATAAATAAGGGCAGGTGGACTGAAGGGGAGCCCATCCCTTCTTAAAGCGTGCAGACTAAATCCTTGTTTTTAACGCATACTGTTAGACAGGTTTATTCGGTTGTCTGCAAGCTGGTGGTAAGTAGGCTTTGGTTTTTTCCTGGGCATTCCCCAGGCTTTGTTGTTGTCGTCAGGTGTATGGTCTGCCCATTTGTGTGAGGGATTGTGAGGACCATCTCGGGTCTATGGTCTGCCCAGGTGTGTGAGGGATTGTGAGGTCCATCTCGGGTCTATGGTCTGCCCAGGTGTGTGAGGGATTGTGAGGTCCATCTCAGGTCTATGGTCTGTCCAGGTGTGTGATCTGGTGGTCTAAAGGATTGTAAGGACCATCTCAGGTCTATGGTCTGCCCATTTGTGTGAGGGACTGTAAGGACCATCTCAGGTCTATGGTCTGCCCAGGTGTGTGAGGGATTGTAAGGACCATCTCAGGTCTATGGTCTGCCCATTTGTGTGAGGGACTGTAAGGACCATCTCAGGTCTATGGTCTGCCCAGGTGTGTGAGGGATTGTAAGGACCATCTCAGGTCTATGGTCTGCCCATTTGTGTGAGGGACTGTAAGGACCATCTCAGGTCTATGGTCTGCCCAGGTGTGTGAGGGATTGTAAGGACCATCTCAGGTCTATGGTCTGCCCATTTGTGTGAGGGACTGTAAGGACCATCTCGGGTCTATGGTCTGCCCAGGTGTGTGAGGGATTGTGAGGTCCATCTCGGGTCTATGGTCTGCCCATTTGTGTGAGGGATTGTGAGGTCCATCTCAGGTCTAAGGTCTGCCCAAGTGTGTGAAGGATTGTGAGGTCCATCTCGGGTCTATGGTCTGCCCATTTGTGTGAGGGACTGTAAGGACCATCTCGGGTCTATGGTCTGCCCAGGTGTGTGATCTGGTGGTGTAAAGGATTGTAAGGTCCATCTCGGGTCTATGGTCTGCCAAGGTGTAGGATTTCGCCCCCTCAACACTCCACAGAAACTGCTCTTCTAAAACCCCCAACGACTTACTAACAGTAAAAACTAATGGACACCATTCTGTACGCTTACTTCTGCGGCCTTTGATACGGTTGACCTCACCCCCCCTCAAAAAACGTTACTCCTTTGGTCTCCATGACTGTGCTCTTCGCTGGTTCTCACCTACTTATCTCATTGTACCTTCTCTATCCCTCAGCTCACTCCATCAGTATCCTCACACATCACTAATTTCCTAACAGACAAATCAGCCTGAATGTCACACCACTTCCTCAAACTCCATCTATCCAAAACTGAGCTCAAAATATCCCCCCCCCCCCTACGTGCCTCTTCCCCTAACTTCCCTGTCAAGAGCAATGGCACAGCTATCAGCCTGTCCCCGCATGCCACAGTGCTAGGTGTTATCCTGGACTTTGAACTCTCCTTTCCATATTCAATCACTGTCCAAATCATGCCACCTCAACCTCCACAACATCTCCAGAATACGCCCCTTTCTAACCAATAACACCACAAAGCTTCTAATTCACTCCCCGGTCATCTCTCGCCTCAACTACTACAACTCCCTCCTCATTGGATTACCTTTACATAGGCTATCCCCCTCCCCCCCTTCAGTCCACCATGAATGCTGCTGTCCAACTCATCCACCTTGTAAACCGCTCAGTGTCTGCTCCCCCTCTCTGCCAATCCCTCCATTGACTGGCACTCACCCAATAAATTAAATGCAAAATACTAACATTAAGTTACAAAGCCATCCACAACTCGGCCCCCACCTGCATCACTAATCTAGTCTCAAAATACCAACCAAATTGTTCTCTTCGTTCCTCCCAAGACCTTCTGCTCTCTAGTTCCCTTGTCATCTCCTCCCATACTCGCCTCTAAGACTTCTCTCGAGCCTCTCCCATCCTTTGGAATTCCCTACCCCAATCTGTCCGACTATCTCCTACTCTGTTTACTTTTAGGTTGTGAGGTCCATCTCAGGTCTATGGTCTGCCCAGGTGTGTGATCTGGGCGAGTGAGGGATTGTAAGGTCCATTTCAGGTCTATGGTCTGCCCAGGTTTATGATCCGGCGGTCTGAGGGATTGTGAGGTCCAGCCTCTTTCTTTTTTGAGCTCTTCCCCAGAACGATAATGAATTTCCAGTCTTGTAATACACACACACACACACCATAGACACACTACCTGTATCAGACAATTCAGGCCGCTCTGCAGACTGCCGCTCATCACACAGTTCTTTGTGGTCCCCACATACAGCGTGTCACTCCCTCGGCCCTCTGCAATGGTCCTGACCGGCCCAAAACACTCTGGAATCTGAAGTATGAAAGCACATATAATATTAATCTCTTCCTTGGGCTCCAGAATCCCCACCCCTGTCCAAACGCACCCAGACTCCAGAATCCCCACCCCTGTCCAACCGCACCCAGACTCCAGAATCCCCACCCCTGTCCAACCGCACCCAGACTCCAGAATCCCCACCCCTGTCCAACCGCACCCAGACTCCAGAATCCCCACCCCTGTCCAACCGCACCCAGACTCCAGAATCCCCACCCCTGTCCAACCGCACCCAGACTCCAGAATCCCCATCCCTGTCCAACCGCACCCAGACTCCAGAATCCCCATCCCTGTCCAACCGCACCCAGACTCCAGAATCCCCATCCCTGTCCAACCGCACCCAGACTCCAGAAACTCCACCCCTTTCCCACCGTACCTGGAATTCACAATCCCACCCCTGTCCAACCGCACACCAGACTCCAGAATCTCCACCCCTTTCCCACCATACCTGGAATTCATAATCCCCAACCTATCCCACTGCACCCAGACTCCAGAATCCAGAATCACCACTGCACCCAGACTCCAGAATCCCCAACCCTGTCCAATCGCACCCAGACTCCAGAATCCCCACCCCTGTCCAATCGCACCCAGACTCCAGAATCCCCACCCCTGTCCAATCGCACCCAGACTCCAGAATCCCCACCCCTGTCCAATCGCACCCAGACTCCAGAATCCCCACCCCTGTCCAATCGCACCCAGACTCCAGAATCCCCACCCCTGTCCAATCGCACCCAGACTCCAGAATCCCCACCCCTGTCCAATCGCACCCAGACTCCAGAATCCCCACCCCTGTCCAATCGCACCCAGACTCCAGAATCCCCACCCCTGTCCAATCGCACCCAGACTCCAGAATCCCCACCCCTGTCCAATCGCACCCAGACTCCAGAATCCCCACCCCTGTCCAACCGCACCCAGACTCCAGAATCCCCACCCCTGTCCAACCGCACCCAGACTCCAGAATCCCCATCCCTGTCCAACCGCACCCAGACTCCAGAATCCCCATCCCTGTCCAACCGCACCCAGACTCCAGAAACTCCACCCCTTTCCCACCGTACCTGGAATTCACAATCCCACCCCTGTCCAACCGCACACCAGACTCCAGAATCTCCACCCCTTTTCCACCATACCTGGAATTCATAATCCCCAACCTATCCCACTGCACCCTGACTCCAGAATCACCACTGCACCCAGACTCCAGAATCCCCAACCCTGTCCAACTGTACCCAGAATTCCAAATCCCCACCCCTGTCCCACCGTACCCGGATCTCTTGCACTTTCTTGTATTCTCGGTTCCATAGAATGATTCTGCCATCTTTGCCACCTCCAGAAAGAAGAGTGCCATCCCTACATACACAGAGAGCAAAAATACCGCCATCATGGGCACCGCACACGGCATGAGAGATCCGGTGACTGCCTGCAAGAGACAGGTGTGTCAGCTTACCTTTCGTGTATGACTGCCATTTGTCTGTCCTCACCTTTACCCCCCCCCCATGTGATTGGTGTCCATTTGTCCTCACCCCCCTCCCACATGTGATTGTTGTCCACCTGTCCTCACCTTTACCCCCCCCCCCCACATGTGATTGGTGTCCACCTGTCCTCACCTTTACCCCCCCACATGTGATTGGTGTCCATCTGTGCTCACCCCCCCCCCCCCCCCACGTGTGATTGGTGTCCATCTCTCCTCACCTTTACCCCCCACGTGATTGTTTTCCATCTCTCTTCACCTTTAACCCCCCCCCACACGTGATTGTTGTCCATCTATTCTCGCCTTTCCCCCAACATGTAAATCATATTTACCTGTCCTTTCCTCTACCCTCCCCCCATGAAATTCATGTCCATCTGTCCTCACCTCTACCCCACACATGTGATTGGTGTCCATCTGTCCTCACCTTTACCCCACACATGTGATTGGTGTCCATCTGTCCTCACCTTTACCCCACACATACAAGTTCCCATTGGAGTCTCCAGTGACCACATCCCCATTCTCTGCAAATGCCACACACAGGACGAAACGCGGTTTCTCGTATTTCTGTGGAGGGAAACGTCAGCATTAGTGTCACAATCTGGTGCCGGTCATTCATTGGTTGTTTCCTGTGTCCACCTACTATGAGAATTAGACAGGGAGGATTCTGGCAAAGACTGCAGCAGAATCCAGAACTGAGGAAGAACCAAGTCTGCCATCTTCCCTTTTCTGAATATATTAGTTCCCAGGCTGTCATGTTGATCCATTGGCATCAGTTCTTTTAGAGTCACTGATTTGTACACTCTGATATCACTTTCCTGGCCTTCATGCTACTTTATGGAGTCAGACAGCCAGGGAACTAGCATTTTCAGATCAATTTTAGCAATGATGGCCCCTATTCTTCTTTACTCTGAAACCAGGCTTCATACATCTCCACACATGGTCATTGGGAGTGTACTTCCTGTGTGTTAATTCTTTACCAATCACATTCAGAGACTTTCACAGCAGGGATGAATCCGATTGGAGGAGGTTCATGATATATATATATATATCGCCTGTATGTTGGAATTCCCATCCTGCATTATAATCAGAGTTCCCAGCTCACTGACAGAAGGTGGCGTGATGGACGGGCGCAGTACAACGACACCTGAATACAGTATACTGAGCAGGTGGGCCGTACTTCTTCTATGAATCACAAGGCCTTCTCTTCATTTAAAGGGGATCTTAGAGCCTCCATAGGCTGCATTCATGGTCAGTGGCCACTGGATATTTGGTTTCCAGCACATTTTCTTGTTTGTGTTCCTGTTATATTCAACAGTGCCAATCCTCCAACTTCTTACCTCAAATACCCCCTGCCTCTTAGTCAACAGGGCGGTTCCTCCTGTGGCCCCTGCTCCTGTGGCCCCTTCGAGGCTCCAGTAATACAGCTGGGACTTGCCGCAGGTGATAATCAGGTTGGGTTCGGTGGGATGGAAGATGGCGGCCAGCACTGGCTCCGTGGAGCACTGGGAATGAAGAGAGAATGTCAGTGGTTTGATGGCATTTTAATTACAATGATTAGTTCTTATAAATGTTAATGAGTACTTACCTTCACCTCGGTCACCTTCTGCTCGCGCTGCCACTGCCACACAGACAAGACGTGGTCCCCAGACTCATCACATGCACACAAATGGCTGCCACCATCCTGTGAGGAGAAGAGATGTTCACTAGTCACATGGTTTAAGAAGGGGGCGTGGCTCTATGGCGGGAACACTCACCGTCTTCGAGAAGCTCAGACAAGACACTGCTCGGTCAAAATGGCCAACTCCAATGACATGAAGGGTGCAGAGGCTGACCGAGTGCCAGATGCGGACATGAGGAGGCAGAGCCTGCGGGAAGAATACAGAATATAACAACCCGCTACTATAAGACCGCTGTAGGTGAAAGAAATGCGACACACATATATTTTATGTATCCACCGAGAAATGCAGGCTCATGGAGAGGTCTCAATGGTGGGGAGCCAACATCAAGAGCTTCAAACTGGAAAGGCCATCCCTGTGACTTACCTTGCCATCATGGGAGTTGCCAGCCACTTGCCCGCTGGCAATGGTGACGGAGTCCGGATGGACGGCCAGGCTGGAGAAAACAGACAGATGTTATTTCACACACAAAGACTTTCTTATCGGTAACTTGATGGGCGTTATGTGGAAGTGACCCCGGTGAGAGGTTTGAAGGGCCTACCTTTTGATGTCATCCGTGTGTCCTCGGTAGTGGCGTTGGGTTCCGGCCACGGGGTCATACAAGACGCAGACCGCAGCTGTAAAATACAGCAACTCTCCTGATGGCAAGATAAAGAGGTTACTGCGGCAGTCCCGACCCCTGTACCCGTATCTGTGCACATCTCTGGTTAAGGACTATGAACAGACATCTACAAATAGGGACAGACATGTGGCCATGGTGGAGGGGACGGCACAGGGACATGGTCAGACTGATTTAGAAGATATTACAGTGAAGGATACACCCATTCCAGCTGTAGCTCCCTTGTTGGAGGTTCTCCTTTTGCTTCTATATTGTAGGAGGCGACCAGCGAATCCGGAACATATAGGGGAACGGAGCGACCCCTTAAATACAGCTTCACCACTCCCTCTTCTGTATGGAGAGAAGAAGAGGAAAGAAGTCAGATATCACTGTATATAATGATTGGTGTCATAATATACACCGTTCACCCAACAGGGAGCGCCACGTTATACACCGTTCACCCAACAGGGAGCGCCACGTTATACACCGTTCACCCAACAGGGAGCGCCACGTTATACACCGTTCACCCAACAGGGAGCGCCACGTTATACACCGTTCACCCAACAGGGAGCGCCACGTTATACACCGTTCACCCAACAGGGAGTGCCACAATCTACACCGTTCACCCAACAGGGAGCGCCACAATGTACACCGTTCACCCAACAGGGAGCGCCACAATGTACACCGTTCACCCAACAGGGAGCGCCACAATGTACACCGTTCACCCAACAGGGAGCGCCACAATGTACACCGTTCACCCAACAGGGAGCGCCACAATGTACACCGTTCACCCAACAGGGAGCGCCACAATGTACACCGTTCACCCAACAGGGAGTGCCACAATCTACACCGTTCACCCAACAGGGAGTGCCACAATCTACACCGTTCACCCAACAGGGAGCGCCACAATGTACACCGTTCACCCAACAGGGAGCGCCACGTTATACACCGTTCACCCAACAGGGAGCGCCACAATGTACACCGTACACCCAACAGGGAGCGCCACAATGTACACCGTTCACCCAACAGGGAGCGCCACAATGTACACCGTTCACCCAACAGGGAGCGCCACAATGTACACCGTTCACCCAACAGGGAGCGCCACAATGTACACCGTTCACCCAACAGGGAGCGCCACAATGTACACCGTTCACCCAACAGGGAGCGCCACAATGTACACCGTCCACCCAACAGGGAGCGCCACGTTATACACCGTTCACCCAACAGGGAGTGCCACGTTATACACCGTTCACCCAACAGGGAGTGCCACAATGTACACCGTTCACCCAACAGGGAGCGCCACAATGTACACCGTTCACCCAACAGGGAGTGCCACAATGTACACCGTCCACCCAACAGGGAGCGCCACGTTATACACCGTTCACCCAACAGGGAGTGCCACGTTATACACCGTTCACCCAACAGGGAGTGCCACAATGTACACCGTTCACCCAACAGGGAGCGCCACAATGTACACCGTTCACCCAACAGGGAGTGCCACAATGTACACCGTTCACCCAACAGGGAGCGCCACAATGTACACCGTTCACCCAACAGGGAGCGCCACAATGTACACCGTTCACCCAACAGGGAGTGTCACAATGTACACCGTTCACCCAACAGGGAGTGACGCGGTTTACAAGCATTTCCCAAACCGAGCACTGTATTTTTTAAATGCCTAACTCGGTTTGCGAGTGTTGTCTCGCAAACCGAGCAGGATTCAGGCCAAAAGCGGTGTGCAGTACCGCTTTTGGCATGAAGTGGGGGGCGCCAGAGCAGATCGGCGCCGTTCGGAAATGCGCAGAAAGGCCCGAGGACAGTTCGGCTGACCTCGGAAAGGCTCATGAACGGAGTCTTTCCGAGGTTTGCCGAAGTCCGCCCAAGTGTACCTCCGGCCTTTTCGGCCGTTTCCGAGGCTCTCCGGCGCCCCCCGCCTCTGGCCGCATGCGGTATTGCATCCCAGTGAAGTCAGTGCGGAACAAATTATTTTCGTTTCCATTGACGTCAATGGGAAAACTCGCTTTGATATGCGAGTACATTGGATTACGAGCATTCTCCTGGAACGAATTATGCTCGTAATCCGAGGTTCCACTGTACACCGTTCACCCAACAGGCAGCGCCACCCAGTAGGGAGTGCCATATTATACACCATTCACCCAACAAGGAATGCCACATTATACACCGTTCACCCAACAGGCAGCGCCACCCAGTAGGGAGTGCCATATTATACACCATTCACCCAACAAGGAATTCCACGTTATACACCGTTCACCCAACAAGTAGTGCCACCCATCAGGGAGTACCATATTATATACCATTCACCCAACAGGGAGTGACACATTATACATCGTTCACCCAACAGGGAGTGACACATTATACATCGTTCACCCAACAGGGAGTGCCACATTATACATCGTTCACCCAAATGTCTAGTCTGAGGCCCCCGTGGTGGTGGCACAGAGGTGTACCAGATGTTTTTACACCCTCATTAATATGTATTTGTAGGATATCTCATGAACTTTCATTCCACCGGGATGACCCGTACCTTTACATACCCTATAGTCAGGAGTCAGGTTACATGTTTAACACTCAGATAGCAGGAGATGACCCCCATCCTCATCCAGATACAGCCAACGTTCTGATGGCCCCATGCAAACAGTCTGAGGAGCTGATTGTACAGAATTTAGATGGTTTGTTTAAGGCAGGAGCAGGACTGTGCTCCCAGCTATAACCTTCTAGTGAGCCCCTGGTTTCTAGAAGGATCAGAGCTGACCTGTAGATTTCATGCAACGGGCAGTATATCACATATACTGGCTGCAGGGCAGCACTGCTAAGCAGGAAGCAGAGTCTGTATACACATTGAGCAGATATTGGGGCTTCAGGCTTTGAGCCCAACCAAGTTGCAAGGGGTTCTGCCGGCTGGAGAACCAAGTAGTTGCCACAGGTGAAGGAAAGCAGTTGCCGTCAGAGACGACCACTTCTGTCTCCAGAGTCAAGAGAGAACCAGAGTCAGAGATAAAGGAGACACAGTCGCCAACAAGAGACAATCTCTCCTGTTATCAGAGGCCAGGTTCTGTGGAGACTGAAGAAGTACCAGAGCAGCCTTTTTCACTAGCCGGGGACGGTGAAGAGGTTGGGGAAGTTCCAGCAGAGTCAAGCTAGGGACCCAGCGGAACAGTGTGGGTGACGCTTGCAGAGAATTCAGCAGGTTAGCTGAAGAGCCAAGTCAGGGACCCCGCGGGACAGCTGTGAAGGAGCTCAAGGGATCCCCTGGCGGCTGGTATCTGAAGAGTCTAGTGAGAGACTGGGAGCTCAGTGAGAGGATCTACAACGGGATACTGTGAGTTGTGATCTGTATCGAAGCTGAAGTTACCAGATCTGTTGCTATAGGAGACAGCGGTCTACAGATACAGTTTGCTGCAATTCAGCTTAACCCCTTCCTGACCAGCCACTGCGGCAGGTTGGCTCCCCTGGGCGAACCCTCGTGGCTATGCATCGGCTCGCCTCTTGACCACTAGGGGTGGCGCGCACGCGACGACGGAGCCAATGCACCGCCGGGCACCCGCGATCACTCCCCACAGAGACAGAACGGAGTTCTGTCAATGTAAAACGGACAGATTTCCGTGCTGTCGGGTGAGGAGAGCGATCTGTTGTTCATACTAAGTATGAAGAACAACGATCGGCCTCCTCACCCAGGCAGTCCCATCCCCCCCCCCCAGTTAAAATCCATCTCTAGGGAACAGAGTTAACCCCTTGATCAACCCCCTACTGTTAACCCATTCCCTGCCAGTGACATTCACACAGTAATCAGTGCATTTTTATAGCTCCGATTGCTGTATAATTGTCAATGGTCTCAAAAGTGTCTGATGTGTCCCCCATAATGTCACAGTCCCAAAAAAAAAATTATAATTATATATATATATATATACACACATACATACACACTTTAATAGTAATAATAATAAATAAATGCCATAAATCTTTCCCCTATTTTGTAGATCCTTTAACTTTTGCGCAAACCAACATACACTTATTGCGATTTTTATTACCAAAAATATGTAGAAGAATACATATCTGCCTAAAGTGAGGAAAACATTTTTTTTTGTTTATAGCGCAAAAAATAAAAACTGCGGAGGTGATCAAAATACCACCAAAAGAAAGCTCTATTTGTGGGGAAAAGAGGACGTCAATTTTGTTTGGGTACAGCGTCGCACAACCGCGCAATTGTCAGTTAAAGTGACGAAGCGCCGTATCGCAAAAAATGGCCTGGTCATTGAGCAGCCAAATCTTCCGGGGCTGAAGTGGTTAAAGGCCCTTGAACTGTATAGCTGTTCTTCTATTCCTATTTTTGTCTCGGAGTCTGTCAAGCATTTTTGCATCTGCCTAAGGGTGTTCAGGCCCTAACCCTCTCTCCCCAGTTCTGTTAAGAGACAATAAATCTCTTTTTTGCATTCTCAAAGTGTCTGGCGCCCGACTTTATCTACACCACACCCACTATGCCTAGTTACCCACACTGAGGATGGATGTCAGCTCTCCCTGACTCTGGAGCTCACCATTAGGCTATTTACCCTTTTCCAGTCTAATGAAGACCTCCAAGGCCAAAGATAGCTGACATCCTTCAATATGTAGTTGCTTGTGAGGCATAGTGAGTGCAAAGATGGTGAAAGTCATTTTTTATTTCTTTTAACAGTCCTTTTTGTATTTTGAGGGGGGGGGGGGAGGGTTAGGGCCAGGACACCCTTACATAGTTGTAGCTTTAATTGTCAGACTCCGAGACTTCAGTAGGAGGACAGCCGTGCAGGGAAAGGCCCCAGCAAAGCGCCACATCTGCACGTGCAGGAAAGAAAAGCCCGGAATAAATAAATAAATAGGCGCAGGGCTGACATGACATAGGAAACCGGGTACGTGTAACAGGAGATAGGGGTGGATTAGTAAGGTGCCGAGTGGGAGGGGATGAACTCCATTGATGGAGTTCTACGGGAGGCCGTTCCGCTCGGCGGTGGGAACAGGAGAGCGCGGGCCCCGCCCCTGGCGTGACATCAGCGGGCCTGGTACTTCGGCGAGGGAGAGAAGGTGCTGCGGTCCCCGGGCCTTCCACTGCCTTGGCAGGGGACCTACAGAGGACCGGAGGAGAGCAGCGGACATCGAAGTGGGCGAAGGCCGGCAGGACTGAGGCCCCACTCACTGGTCCTGGAAGGCTGTCCGGAAGTCGGTGAGCGGGTATGCAGCGCGGAGAAGCGGTCGGATGGCTGCGGGTCCCTCGGCATCCAGAGCAGTGTCGCCTGGTGGGCTGTCTTCGGGTGAAGAGGAGATGTCCGGGCTGAGGTCTGAGAGAGAGTGGACGGGGTCTGAAGAGGATGGTGATCCCCCTAGAGGTGCGGCGCCGATAGAGACCGGACAGTCGGCTGATGGGTCCATCCCTGTGCAGCCTGGTGAGTCAACTTTACCTTTACATTACTTGGGCTTGTCTGCTAGTGTAGGGCAGGTAGGCCGGGGGGGGGGGGGGGGGGTGGTCTCGTGGAGCAGACCGGGGTTGTTGCAGGGCAGGGGGGGCTGCAAGTTCTTCTGCTCAGGTGGGCACTACTCCTGGCATGGCGGCTGGGGGTGCAAAGTCCAGGAATCCAAGTAGAGAGAATCACCGCTCCAGGTGGGTCAGATCAAGGTAAAAGGCATCTCCTTCAGTCTAGAAGTCCAGGTGGTGGCAATGCTATGGCAGTTAGACAAAGAAATTATGGACAGCCGCACTCCAAAAATATTTGCCTTTATTTAATAAAGGTGTCATCCAAAATACAGATCACTGCAAAATGGAACAAAGCTTACGTGTTTCGCACAAGGAGAGCTTAGTCATGCCAGCTTTTTGTTGGCGTTTTTTGGGGCATTTCGGATAGGTGAGTTGGTTAGCCCTTCCAAAAAGGTGCATGGGGGGGGATTTGGGGTCACAAGGTGCTATGCAGGGATGAGGGGGTGTCCTCATTATTGCGTAGATCTAAGACAGATAAATTGGGCAAGGGCAGGTCGGTGCAGGTTTTTCCCTTGCTGGGCTCGCTGCTGTGCCCGGTGGGGGCGGTAAAGGGGTTTTTGGAGATGTGCCCAGCGGTCACGGGGTCTTTTTTACTGCATGCAGATGGGTCCCCTTTGTCGCGATTTCAATTTGTTTCTGTTTTTAGAAAATGTTTGCGGGCATTAGGGGTGGTTGACAAGGAGTTTTCTTCTCATTCCTTTTGGATAGGGGCGGCAACGGAGGCAGCCAGGTATGGGATGGATGCTGAGTCAGTAAAACGCATTGGTCGGTGGGAATCGCGTAGGTTTCAGATATATATTCGCCCCCACCTCATGGTCGGTTTGTGAGGTGTTTGGGTGGGGTGGAGTCGTTGAGTGGGGCTGTGTGGATTGGAGGCATGGTGGTCATAGTGGTGTGTTTGTTTTCTTCTATTTTCAGGTTCATTGAAAGGGCTGGTCTGGATACTGGGCCATTCCTATGTGTGCTGGGGGGCATGGAGGGGTGATGTTGTTAGGTACGAAGGTAGGCAGTTGGGATTCTCTAGACAGAAAGCCTGTATTCGATGGCTAGGGGTCCCTGGGATGTTGTTATGGAGCAGGATGGTTCCAGAGGTGGAACCGTTTTGCACGACGGAACAGGCCGCCCGACGTTTTAAATTCTGCACGTGGGCGGCAATGATCTGGCAATGATCTGGGTGTTCGGTCCATGTTGGATATCAGGTGGGACATTAAATTTGATGTGTTGCGTCTACGTATGGACTTTCCGAACATGGTCATTGTCTGCTCTGACATGACATGACGGCTCGTACAACATGGAGGATGGCCAGGTCTGTGGAGGGGATTACCAAGGCTCGGAGGAAGATTAATAGGGATGTGAGCAGGTTTGTGGTTAGGAATGAGGGGCTGGCGATCAGGCACTTGGAGTTGGATGTGGAGACATGGAGATACCTGAGGGATGATGGAGTGCACCTTAACGTGGTGGGAATTGACATGTGGGTTTTAGGGTTGCAGGATGGCATTCAGAGAGCACTTCGGGTGTGGAGGGGCACCCAAGGGTAAGGTGTTTCCCTTGGGCGCTGTGGCGGGTGTTGGTCTTTGCAGGGGAAGGAAGATATTTCAGAAGGAAGTGTTCAGGACCCATCGTTGGTATGGGTCCTGATGGTGGTATTCCAGCTAACGGAGGTTTAGCTGGGAATTGGGAAGGGGTGCACTGCGGTCAGTGGTTGTCTCTGAGCCAACCTGTCGGCTTGAGGCCCATTAACACATTTTGAGAGGTACCGCAGTGCAGTTTTGTTTCCACAGATGGTTATGGAAGATCCTGCAAAGACCAACGCTAGGTAGACTGATGGGTTAATTACAGATGTTTGATGTTGATGTTAATTTGAATATATATTTGTTTAAGTAAATTAGGCTGCTTCGGCCTATGTTTTACTCCAATCTTGGTGTGGTCTCAATTGATATAGTTAAGGATAAGAGGTTGGGGGAAGCAAGTGGTTTAGCAGCAGGTACATCTGTTATACAATAGTCATGCTGTCTCCTATGGCAACAGTCTTTAACAGTTCCTAACTCAAACGTAACAGTTCCTTCAACTTCACTACAACTGCCTCTTGTAGTTCCCTAACACTGAGCTCCCGGTCTCTCACTAGACCCTCCGATTCACAGACTCTGAATCCCCTTGAGCTCCTTCAATCTTTGCGGTGGTATCTCCCTCAAGCGTCACCCACGCTTCTCTGCTGGGTCCCTAGCTTGGCACTCCAAGGTTCTTCTCAAGCTTCACCCCCTGCTGACCGGCTCGGTCCCTGGCTTGACACACAAGGCCGCTCTGCAAGCGTCACCTCCGCTGGTTGCGTCCCTGACTTGATCACTGCCTGAAGTTTCCCGATTCTCCACCGTGCCCTTTCGGTGAGAATGTTGCTCTGGTACTTGCTTCAGTTACTCACTGGAGGTCCCTGGTAAAGGTGGTTGGTCCCTTACTGGCAAAAGGTCTCCTTCTACCACGGCAAGTTCTCCGGCCAGCAGAACCGTCACTTCTGGTTGGACTGCAAGCCGCAGTCCCAACCCTGCACTGCCCTCTTACTTCTGGATAGACCCTTACACAGCCTGGCAGCCTGATGCCCCCGGGATAGGCCCAATCTCCAGCCTAGCAGCCCGGGGCATACGACACACGTCCACCCATACAGCCGTCCAGGTGGCACAGATCACCTGACTCCACCCAAATATATAGGTGATCCCAGCAGGCCAAGGGATTCAAGAAAACCCCTATCCATTGGCTGGGATACCCCATATACCCATAACCTGACCTTGGGTTGCCCTTCTCATACCTAGTACTACCAAGTTCCTGGCCACCTAGTGGTAGAAGAGAAAAGTGCAACAAGGCCAAACTTAGGGAGAAATCAATGGATCTCCATCAATCAACTAGGATAACTACTCCTGGCAAGTAAATTTGTGAGGAGCTCCCTGCCTAAGCTACAGGATGCTACACTATATATGGACTCCCCTTTAAAATTTGCATAAAATGAAAGAATTGTACATGGTGGGATGGATCTCTGGTACAGGGGTCATCTGTGGACATGGTGGGGTTGATCTCTGGTAGAAGGTCATGTGTGTAAATGGTGGGATGAAGCTCTGGTCTAGGGGTCATGTGTGTAAATGGTGGGATGAATCTCTGGTGCAAGGGTCATGTGTGGAAATGGTGGGATGGATCTCTGGTGCAAGGGTCATGTGTGTAAATGGATCTCTGGTACGGGGGTCCTCTGTAGATATGGTGGCAGTGATCTCAGGTTCTCTGGTAGGTCTTCCTCAGACATGGTGGGATGGATCTCTGGTACAGGGGTCATCTGTGGACATGGCGGGATGGATCTCTGGTACAGGGTCACCTGTGGACATGGCGGGATGGATCTCTGGTACAGGGTCACCTGTGGACATGGCGGGATGGATCTCTGGTACAGGGGTCACCTGTGGACATGGCGGGATGGATCTCTGGTACAGGGTCATCTGTGGACATGGCGGGATGGATCTCTGGTACAGGGGTCATTTGTGGATATGGTGGGATGGATCTTGGGTTGAAGGTCTTCCTCAGACATGGTGGGGTGGATCTCTGTATCTATTATTCCGGATGGCTATGTAACCGACATGAAATATTTATGAAGCCGGCACAGCTTGTATGTTGACGTCTTGTATTTGTTCCCAGAATAATAGGGATGAGGAGGCAGCGGAACGCACAGAGAACTAAATTATGAATCAGCAGCCACCGGGGAGCGAGGGCTAAAAACAGCCGACGTTCAGACAAGAGGATTCTGGGAAAGGTGTGAAGACAGCTCAGGTGAGATGAACACGGCCCGCTCTGTAACCCGCTTGTACCGTAGAAGCATTGGCCAGTGAATCTGTTTTCTACATTCACATCGAGTGAATACATTTCTTTTTCCAGGGGAGGGGATTCTCAGCCTCTCAGTGGGAAAAGAGGAGCAATTGTGCTAAAAAATCCAACCGGGCCGACTGTGTGCCCCAATACCACCGTCCATGGACAGAGGTGCCCCAATACCACCGTCCATGGACAGAGGTGCCCCAATACCACTGTCCATGGACAGAGGTGCCCCAATACCACCGTCCATGGACAGAGGTGCCCCAATACCACCGTCCATGGACAGACGTGCCCCAATACCACCGTCCATGGACAGACGTGCCCCAATACCACCGTCCATGGACAGACGTGCCCCAATACCACCGTCCATGGACAGACGTGCCCCAATACCACCGTCCATGGACAGACGTGCCCCAATACCACCGTCCATGGACAGACGTGCCCCAATACCACCGTCCATGGACAGACGTGCCCCAATACCACTGTATATGGACAGACGTGCCCCAATACCACCGTCCATGGACAGACGTGCCCCAATACCACCGTCCATGGACAGACGTGCCCCAATACCACCGTCCATGTACAGACGTGCCCCAATACCACCGTCCATGGACAGAGGTGCCCCAATACCACCGTTCATGGACAGAGGTGCCCCAATACCACCATACATGGACAGAGGTGCCCCAATACCACCATACATGGACAGAGGTGCCCCAATACCACCATACATGGACAGAGGTGCCCCAATACCACCATACATGGACAGAGGTGCCCCAATACCACCGTACATGGACAAAAGGTGCCCCAATACCACCGTACATGGACAGACGTGCCCCAATACCACCGTACATGGACAGACGTGCCCCAATACCACCGTACATGGACAGACGTGCCCCAATACCACCGTACATGGACAGACGTGCCCCAATACCACCGTATATGGACAGACGTGCCCCAATACCACCGTCCATGGACAGACGTGCCCCAATTCCACCGTCCATGGACAGACGTGCCCCAATACCACCGTCCATGGACAGACGTGCCCCAATACCACCGTCCATGGACAGACGTGCCCCAATACCACCGTCCATGGACAGACGTGCCCCAATACCACCGTCCATGGACAGACGTGCCCCAATACCACCGTCCATGGACAGACGTGCCCCAATACCACCGTCCATGGACAGACGTGCCCCAATACCACCGTCCATGGACAGACGTGCCCCAATACCACCGTCCATGGACAGACGTGCCCCAATACCACCGTCCATGGACAGACGTGCCCCAATACCACCGTCCATGGACAGACGTGCCCCAATACCACCGTCCATGGACAGACGTGCCCCAATACCACCGTCCATGGACAGACGTGCCCCAATACCACCGTCCATGGACAGACGTGCCCCAATACCACCGTCCATGGACAGACGTGCCCCAATACCACCGTACATGGACAGACGTGCCCCAATACCACCGTACATGGACAGACGTTCCCAAATACCTTTATTAAAAGGTCGAAGGAGCCGCAAGGAAAAGTTATCAGCCAAAAAAAAAAAAAAAAAAGTGTCCACAACCCTAAGAAGTAATAAAGGAAAAATAGAGGGGATACGGGAGGGAAAACAGAGAGGGAATGGAGGGGAAATGGAGGGGATAGTGGAGGGGGAATGGAGGGGATGGTGGAGGGAATGGAGGGGATAGTGGAGGAGGAATGGAGGGGATAGTGGAGGGGATGGTGTAGGGGATAGTGGAGGAGGAATGGAGGGGATAGTGGAGGGGATAGTGGAGGAGGAATGGAGGGGGAATGGAGGGGATAGTGGAGGAGGAATGGAGGGGATAGTGGAGGAGGAATGGAGGGGATGGTGCAGGAGGAATGGAGGGATGGTGGAGGAGGAATGGAGGGGATGGTGGAGGAGGAATGGAGGAGGAATGGAGGGGATAGTGGAGTGGATAGTGGAGGAGGAATGGAGGGGGATAGTGGAGGGGGATAGTGGAGGGGGAATGGAGGGGATAGTAGAGGGGGGGAATGGAGGGGATAGTAGAGGGGGGGAATGGAGGGGATAGTAGAGGGGGGAATGGAGGGGATAGTAGAGGGGGGGAATGGAGGGGATAGTAGAGGGGGGATGGAGGGGATGGTGGAGGATGATGGAGGGGATAGAGGAGGATGATGGAGGGGAATGGAGGGGAATGGAGGGGATAGTAGATAGGGGGAATGGAGGGGATAGTGGAGGGGGGGAATGGAGGGGATAGTGGAGGGGGGGAATGGAGGGGATAGTGGAGGGGGGGAATGGAGGGGATAGTGGGGGGGCGAATGGAGGGGATAGTGGAGGGGGGAATGGAGGGGATAGTGG
>JBBDGP010005722.1:55000-103457 GCA_037952835.1 Lithobates septentrionalis | reverse complement strand
GCCATCTTCCTTTTAGGGAAGAGAGGTTTCCGGCTCACCACTCTCCCGTTTTTGCACAGAGTCTTTCTAATGGTTGAGTCCTGAACATTCACCTGAGCCGAGGCCAGAGAGGCCTGCAGTTCCCGGGACCAGGCAGAAGGCTTCTTCTTGACTTCACTGATGATGATCCTTCTGGCCTGGGGGGAGATTTTCGCAGGACGACCCCTCCTAGGTAGATTCACCACCGTTCCAAACTTCTTCCACTTGGTGAGAATGGCTCTGACCGTAGTCCGATTGAGGTCCAGGGCCTTGGAGATGGTGGTGTAACCCTGTCCAGACTGATAGACTTCAGCCACCTTTCTCTGAAGGTCTGCCGAAATCTCACTGGAGCGCGACTCCCCGCACTCCGACAACTCCGCATGTCCTGGCAAAGGTTCAAACAGATAAAGATTAGAGGCTCAGTCATAGACTATAGTGGGGACATTAGAGTGTCAGCTCCTGGGCTCAGTCATAGACTATAGTGGGGACATTAGAGTGTCAGCTCCTGGGCTCAGTCATAGACTATAGTGGGGACATTAGAGTGTCAGCTCCTGGGCTCAGTCATAGACTATAGTGGGGACATTAGAGTGTCAGCTCCTGGGCTCAGTCATAGACTATAGTGGGGACATTAGAGTGTCAGCTCCTGGGCCCAGTCATAGACTATAGTGGGGACATTAGAGTGTCAGCTCCTGGGCTCAGTCATAGACTATAGTGGGGACATTAGAGTGTCAGCTCCTGGGCTCAGTCATAGACTGTAGTGGGGACAATAGAGTGTCAGCTCCTGGGCTCAGTCATAGACTGTAGTGGGGACAATAGAGTGTCAGCTCCTGGACTCAGTCATAGACTGCACTGGGGACATTAGAGTGTCAGCTCCTGGGCTCAGTCATAGACTGCACTGGGGACATTAGAGTGTCAGCTCCTGGGCTCAGTCATAGACTATAGTGGGGACATTAGAGTGTCAGCTCCTGGGCCCAGTCATAGACTATAGTGGGGACATTAGAGTGTCAGCTCCTGGGCCCAGTCATAGACTATAGTGGGGACATTAGAGTGTCAGCTCCTGGGCTCAGTCATAGACTATAGTGGGGACATTAGAGTGTCAGCTCCTGGGCTCAGTCATAGACTATAGTGGGGACATTAGAGTGTCAGCTCCTGGGCTCAGTCATAGACTATAGTGGGGACATTAGAGTGTCAGCTCCTGGGCTCAGTCATAGACTATAGTGGGGACATTAGAGTGTCAGCTCCTGGGCTCAGTCATAGACTATAGTGGGGACATTAGAGTGTCAGCTCCTGGGCTCAGTCATAGACTATAGTGGGGACATTAGAGTGTCAGCTCCTGGGCTCAGTCATAGACTATAGTGGGGACATTAGAGTGTCAGCTCCTGGGCTCAGTCATAGACTATAGTGGGGACATTAGAGTGTCAGCTCCTGGGCTCAGTCATAGACTATAGTGGGGACATTAGAGTGTCAGCTCCTGGGCTCAGTCATAGACTGTAGTGGGGACAATAGAGTGTCAGCTCCTGGGCTCAGTCATAGACTGCACTGGGGACATTAGAGTGTCAGTTCCTGGGCTCAGTCATAGACTATAGTGGGGACATTAGAGTGTCAGCTCCTGGGCTCAGTCATAGACTATAGTGGGGACATTAGAGTGTCAGCTCCTGGGCTCAGTCATAGACTATAGTGGGGACATTAGAGTGTCAGCTCCTGGGCTCAGTCATAGACTATAGTGGGGACATTAGAGTGTCAGCTCCTGGGCCCAGTCATAGACTATAGTGGGGACATTAGAGTGTCAGCTCCTGGGCCCAGTCATAGACTATAGTGGGGACATTAGAGTGTCAGCTCCTGGGCTCAGTCATAGACTATAGTGGGGACATTAGAGTGTCAGCTCCTGGGCTCAGTCATAGACTGTAGTGGGGACAATAGAGTGTCAGCTCCTGGACTCAGTCATAGACTGCACTGGGGACATTAGAGTGTCAGCTCCTGGGCTCAGTCATAGACTGCACTGGGGACATTAGAGTGTCAGCTCCTGGGCTCAGTCATAGACTATAGTGGGGACATTAGAGTGTCAGCTCCTGGGCCCAGTCATAGACTATAGTGGGGACATTAGAGTGTCAGCTCCTGGGCCCAGTCATAGACTATAGTGGGGACATTAGAGTGTCAGCTCCTGGGCTCAGTCATAGACTATAGTGGGGACATTAGAGTGTCAGCTCCTGGGCTCAGTCATAGACTATAGTGGGGACATTAGAGTGTCAGCTCCTGGGCTCAGTCATAGACTATAGTGGGGACATTAGAGTGTCAGCTCCTGGGCTCAGTCATAGACTATAGTGGGGACATTAGAGTGTCAGCTCCTGGGCTCAGTCATAGACTATAGTGGGGACATTAGAGTGTCAGCTCCTGGGCTCAGTCATAGACTATAGTGGGGACATTAGAGTGTCAGCTCCTGGGCTCAGTCATAGACTATAGTGGGGACATTAGAGTGTCAGCTCCTGGGCTCAGTCATAGACTATAGTGGGGACATTAGAGTGTCAGCTCCTGGGCTCAGTCATAGACTATAGTGGGGACATTAGAGTGTCAGCTCCTGGGCTCAGTCATAGACTATAGTGGGGACATTAGAGTGTCAGCTCCTGGGCTCAGTCATAGACTATAGTGGGGACATTAGAGTGTCAGCTCCTGGGCTCAGTCATAGACTATAGTGGGGACATTAGAGTGTCAGCTCCTGGGCTCAGTCATAGACTGTAGTGGGGACAATAGAGTGTCAGCTCCTGGGCTCAGTCATAGACTGCACTGGGGACATTAGAGTGTCAGTTCCTGGGCTCAGTCATAGACTATAGTGGGGACATTAGAGTGTCAGCTCCTGGGCTCAGTCATAGACTATAGTGGGGACATTAGAGTGTCAGCTCCTGGGCTCAGTCATAGACTATAGTGGGGACATTAGAGTGTCAGCTCCTGGGCTCAGTCATAGACTATAGTGGGGACATTAGAGTGTCAGCTCCTGGGCTCAGTCATAGACTATAGTGGGGACATTAGAGTGTCAGCTCCTGGGCTCAGTCATAGACTATAGTGGGGACATTAGAGTGTCAGCTCCTGGGCTCAGTCATAGACTATAGTGGGGACATTAGAGTGTCAGCTCCTGGGCCCAGTCATAGACTATAGTGGGGACATTAGAGTGTCAGCTCCTGGGCTCAGTCATAGACTATAGTGGGGACATTAGAGTGTCAGCTCCTGGGCTCAGTCATAGACTATAGTGGGGACATTAGAGTGTCAGCTCCTGGGCTCAGTCATAGACTGTAGTGGGGACAATAGAGTGTCAGCTCCTGGACTCAGTCATAGACTGCACTGGGGACATTAGAGTGTCAGCTCCTGGGCTCAGTCATAGACTGCACTGGGGACATTAGAGTGTCAGCTCCTGGGCTCAGTCATAGACTATAGTGGGGACATTAGAGTGTCAGCTCCTGGGCCCAGTCATAGACTATAGTGGGGACATTAGAGTGTCAGCTCCTGGGCTCAGTCATAGACTATAGTGGGGACATTAGAGTGTCAGCTCCTGGGCTCAGTCATAGACTATAGTGGGGACATTAGAGTGTCAGCTCCTGGGCTCAGTCATAGACTATAGTGGGGACATTAGAGTGTCAGCTCCTGGGCTCAGTCATAGACTATAGTGGGGACATTAGAGTGTCAGCTCCTGGGCTCAGTCATAGACTATAGTGGGGACATTAGAGTGTCAGCTCCTGGGCTCAGTCATAGACTGTACTGGGGACATTAGAGTGTCAGCTCCTGGACTCAGTCATAGACTATAGTGGGGACATCAGAGTGTCAGCTCCTGGGCTCAGTCATAGACTATAGTGGGGACATTAGAGTGTCAGCTCCTGGGCTCAGTCATAGACTATAGTGGGGACATTAGAGTGTCAGCTCCTGGGCTCAGTCATAGACTGTACTGGGGACATTAGAGTGTCAGCTCCTGGGCTCAGTCATAGACTATAGTGGGGACATTAGAGTGTTAGCTCCTGGGCTCAGTCATAGACTGCACTGGGGACATCAGAGTGTCAGCTCCTGGGCTCAGTCATAGACTGTAATGGGGACATTAGAGTGTCATCTCCTGGGCTCAGTCATAGACTATAGTGGGGACATTAGAGTGTCAGCTCCTGGGCTCAGTCATAGACTATAGTGGGGACATTAGAGTGTCAGCTCCTGGGCCCAGTTATAGACTATAGTGGGGACATTAGAGTGTCAGCTCCTGGGCTCAGTCATAGACTATAGTGGGGACATTAGAGTGTCAGCTCCTGGGCCCAGTTATAGACTATAGTGGGGACATTAGAGTGTCAGCTCCTGGGCTCAGTCATAGACTATAGTGGGGACATTAGAGTGTCAGCTCCTGGGCTCAGTCATAGACTATAGTGGGGACATTAGAGTGTCAGCTCCTGGGCTCAGTCATAGACTATAGTGGGGACATTAGAGTGTCAGCTCCTGGGCTCAGTCATAGACTATAGTGGGGACATTAGAGTGTCAGCTCCTGGGCTCAGTCATAGACTGTACTGGGGACATTAGAGTGTCAGCTCCTGGGCTCAGTCATAGACTGTAGTGGGGACATTAGAGTGTCAGCTCCTGGGCTCAGTCATAGACTGTAATGGGGACATTAGAGTGTCATCTCCTGGGCTCAGTCATAGACTATAGTGGGGACATTAGAGTGTCAGCTCCTGGGCTCAGTCATAGACTATAGTGGGGACATTAGAGTGTCAGCTCCTGGGCTCAGTCATAGACTATAGTGAGGACATTAGAGTGTCAGCTCCTGGGCTCAGTCATAGACTATAGTGGGGACATTAGAGTGTCAGCTCCTGGGCTCAGTCATAGACTGTAATGGGGACATTAGAGTGTCAGCTCCTGGGCTCAGTCATAGACTGTAATGGGGACATTAGAGTGTCAGCTCCTGGGCTCAGTCATAGACTATAGTGGGGACATTAGAGTGTCAGCTCCTGGGCTCAGTCATAGACTATAGTGGGGACATTAGAGTGTCAGCTCCTGGGCTCAGTCATAGACTATAGTGGGGACATTAGAGTGTCAGCTCCTGGGCTCAGTCATAGACTGTACTGGGGACATTAGAGTGTCAGCTCCTGGGCTCAGTCATAGACTGTAGTGGGGACATTAGAGTGTCAGCTCCTGGGCTCAGTCATAGACTATAGTGGGGACATTAGAGTGTGAGCTCCTGGGCTCAGTCATAGACTATAGTGGGGACATTAGAGTGTCAGCTCCTGGGCTCAGTCATAGACTATAGTGGGGACATTAGAGTGTCAGCTCCTGGACTCAGTCATAGACTATAGTGGGGACATTAGAGTGTCAGCTCCTGGGCTCAGTCATAGACTATAGTGGGGACATTAGAGTGTCAGCTCCTGGGCTCAGTCATAGACTATAGTGGGGACATTAGAGTGTCAGCTCCTGGGCTCAGTCATAGACTATAGTGGGGACATTAGAGTGTCAGCTCCTGGGCTCAGTCATAGACTATAGTGGGGACATTAGAGTGTCAGCTCCTGGGCTCAGTCATAGACTGTACTGGGGACATTAGAGTGTCAGCTCCTGGACTCAGTCATAGACTATAGTGGGGACATCAGAGTGTCAGCTCCTGGGCTCAGTCATAGACTATAGTGGGGACATTAGAGTGTCAGCTCCTGGGCTCAGTCATAGACTATAGTGGGGACATTAGAGTGTCAGCTCCTGGGCTCAGTCATAGACTATAGTGGGGACATTAGAGTGTCAGCTCCTGGGCCCAGTCATAGACTATAGTGGGGACATTAGAGTGTCAGCTCCTGGGCTCAGTCATAGACTATAGTGGGGACATTAGAGTGTCAGCTCCTGGGCTCAGTCATAGACTATAGTGGGGACATTAGAGTGTCAGCTCCTGGGCTCAGTCATAGACTATAGTGGGGACATTAGAGTGTCAGCTCCTGGGCCCAGTCATAGACTGTAATGGGGACATTGGGGTGTACATATACAGAGATTACACAGGTCACATCTCTATATCTGGGTATATATGGGGTATATAGAGATACATATAGGACAGTGGATATATAGTATATACAGAGTACATACGTCACACCTCTATATCCGGGGAGTCCTGTGAGGAGTCAGTCAGATTCGCGCTCTTTACTCGGCTCCGCCCCTTTCTCCCGACATGCCTCGCGCTCCTCCTCTTCCCGCAGTTGCTATGATGAAGATTAGAGCGTGCCCGCGGGTGACGGACAGGTGGGCGGGCTAATCAGTAGCAGCGTGGCGGCCAATGAGCGTCGCGGAGGAGAAAGAGGACGGCCAATGAGGGGGGCGGTGATTGTGTGACCCCTCCCCCCACATGGCACATAAGAAACATGACAGCCCTTCCAACACCGGAGCACCGCCGGGGGACCAAGATGGAGCCGATCCCACACCGCCTCTTCCTGCAGACCTTCAAGAGTCAGTATACCTCAGTCAGTCACCTCTTTTTCCCTGCTTAGTTATGCAGCGGCTGCACACAGACATGTCTCAGCTATCCTGTGACCACCGACATCTGTCACATACAAGGGCTGGGCAGCGGGCGCTCTGTGATTGGCTGTGCAGGCGGCGGACATGTCTGTGATTGGCCCGGTGGAGGTGGTGACTGGTCACATGTGGGGGCGGGGCTGGGCTGTGGGTGGTCTTGTCAGCGCCCCTCCCTCTCTGTCATCCCATCCCCCCCCCTCTCTGTCATCCCATCCCCCCCCCCTCTCTGTCATCCCATCCCCCCCCCCTCTCTGTCATCCCATCCCCCCCCCCCTCTCTGTCATCCCATCCCCCCCCCCTCTCTGTCATCCCATCCCCCCCCCCTCTCTGTCATCCCATCCCCCCCCCCCCTCTCTGTCATCCCATCCCCCCCCCCTCTCTGTCATCCCATCCCCCCCCCTCTCTGTCATCCCATCCCCCCCCTCTCTGTCATCCCATCCCCCCCTCTCTGTCAGCCCATCCCCCCTCTCTGTCAGCCCCTCCACCTCTCTCTGTCAGCTCCCCTCTCTGTCAGCCCATCCCCCCCCCCTCTGTCATCCCACCCCCCCCCTCTCTGTCATCCCATCCCCCCCTCTCTGTCAGCCCATCCCCCCCTCTCTGTCAGCCCGCCCCCCCCTCTCTGTCAGCCCCTCCCCCTCTCTGTCAGCCCCTCCCCCCCCCCTCTGTCATCCCACCCCCCCCCTCTCTGTCATCCCATCCCCCCCTCTCTGTCATCCCATCCCCCCCTCTCTGTCATCCCATCCCCCCCTCTCTGTCAGCCCATCCCCCCCTCTCTGTCAGCCCGCCCCCCCCTCTCTGTCAGCCCCTCCCCCTCTCTGTCATCCCATCCCCCCTCTCTGTCATCCCATCCCCCCTCTCTGTCATCCCATCCCCCCTCTCTGTCAGCCCCCCTCTCTGTCATCCCATCCCCCCCTCTCTGTCATCCCATCCCCCCCTCTCTGTCATCCCATCCCCCCCTCTCTGTCATCCCATCCCCCCCTCTCTGTCATCCCATCCCCCCTCTCTGTCAGCCCCTCCCCCCTCTCTGTCATCCCCCCCTCTCTGTCAGCCCACCCCCCCCCTCTCTGTCATCCCCCCCTCTCTGTCAGCCCACCCCCCCCCTCTCTGTCAGCCCGCCCCCGCCCCCCCCCCCTCTGTCAGCCCATCCCCCCCTCTCTGTCAGCCCACCCCCCCTCTCTGTCAGCCCGCCCCCCCTCTCTGTCAGCCCATCCCCCCCTTTCTGTCAGCCCGTCCCCCCCTCTCTGTCATCCCATCCCCCCCCCCTCTCTGTCATCCCATCCCCCCCCCCTCTCTGTCATCCCATCCCCCCCTCTCTGTCATCCCATCCCCCCCTCTCTGTCATCCCATCCCCCCCTCTCTGTCAGCCCCTCCACCTCTCTCTGTCATCCCATCCACCTCTCTCTGTCATCCCATCCCCCCCTCTCTGTTATCCCATCCCCCCCCCCCTCTCTGTCATCCCATCCCCCCCCTCTCTGTCAGCCCGTCCCCCCCTCTCTGTCATCCCCCCCCTCTCTGTCATCCCCCCCCTCTCTGTCATCCCACCCCCTCTCTGTCAGCCCACCCCCCCTCTCTGTCAGCCCACCCCCCCTCTCTGTCAGCCCATCCCCCCCTCTCTGTCATCCCACCCCCCCCTCTCTGTCATCCCATCCCCCCCTCTCTGTCATCCCATCCCCCCCCTCTCTGTCATCCCATCCCCCCCCTCTCTGTCATCCCATCCCCCCCTCTCTGTCATCCCATCCCCCCCCTCTCTGTCATCCATCCCCCCCTCTCTGTCATCCCATCCCCCCCTCTCTGTCATCCCATCCCCCCCTCTCTGTCATCCCATCCCCCCCTCTCTGTCATCCCATCCCCCCCTCTCTGTCATCCCATCCCCCCCTCTCTGTCATCCCATCCCCCCTCTCTGTCATCCCCCCCCCCCCTCTCTGTCAGCCCATCCCCCCCCTCTCTGTCAGCCCATCCCCCCCCCCTCTCTGTCATCCCATCCCCCCTCTCTGTCAGCCCATCCCCCCCCCTCTCTGTCATCCCATCCCCCCTCTCTGTCATCCCATCCCCCCCTCTCTGTCATCCCATCCCCCCTCTCTGTCAGCCCGTCCCCCCCTCTCTGTCAGCCCGTCCCCCCCTCTCTGTCAGCCCGTCCCCCCCTCTCTGTCAGCCCGCCCCCCCTCTCTGTCATCCCGCCCCCCCTCTGTCAGCCCATCCCCCCCTCTCTGTCAGCCCATCCCCCCCTCTCTGTCAGCCCATCCCCCCCCCTCTCTGTCAGCCCATCCCCCCCTCTCTGTCAGCCCATCCCCCCCTCTCTGTCAGCCCATCCCCCCCTCTCTGTCAGCCCATCCCCCCCTCTCTGTCAGCCCATCCCCCCTCTCTGTCAGCCCATCCCCCTCCCTCTCTGTCATCCCATCCCCCCCCCCTCTCTGTCATCCCATCCCCCCCTCTCTGTCATCCCATCCCCCCTCTCTGTCAGCCCCTCCACCTCTCTCTGTCATCCCATCCCCCCCTCTCTGTCATCCCATCCCCCCCCCCTCTCTGTCATCCCATCCCCCCCCCTCTCTGTCATCCCATCCCCCCCCTCTCTGTCATCCCATCCCCCCCCTCTCTGTCAGCCCATCCCCCCCCCTCTCTGTCAGCCCATCCCCCCCCTCTCTGTCAGCCCATCCCCCCCCTCTCTGTCATCCCATCCCCCCCTCTCTGTCATCCCATCCCCCCCCCTCTGTCATCCCATCCCCCCCTCTCTGTCATCCCATCCCCCCCTCTCTGTCATCCCATCCCCCCCCCTCTCTGTCATCCCATCCCCCCCCTCTCTGTCATCCCATCCCCCCCTCTCTGTCATCCCACTCCCCCCCCTCTCTGTCATCCCACTCCCCCCCCCCTCTCTGTCATCCCATCCCCCCCCCTCTCTGTCATCCCATCCCCCCCCCCTCTCTGTCATCCCATCCCCCCCCCCCTCTCTGTCATCCCATCCCCCCCCCCTCTCTGTCATCCCATCCCCCCCCTCTCTGTCATCCCATCCCCCCTCTCTGTCATCCCATCCCCCCTCTCTGTCAGCCCCTCCACCTCTCTCTGTCATCCCATCCCCCCCCTCTCTGTCATCCCATCCCCCCCCCTCTCTGTCATCCCATCCCCCCCCCTCTCTGTCATCCCATCCCCCCCTCTCTGTCATCCCATCCCCCCCTCTCTGTCATCCCATCCCCCCCTCTCTGTCATCCCATCCCCCCTCTCTGTCATCCCATCCCCCCTCTCTGTCATCCCATCCCCCCTCTCTCTGTCAGCTCCCCTCTCTGTCATCCCACCCCCCCCCTCTCTGTCATCCCATCCCCCCCTCTCTGTCATCCCATCCCCCCCTCTCTGTCATCCCATCCCCCCTCTCTGTCATCCCATCCCCCCCTCTCTGTCATCCCATCCCCCCTCTCTGTCATCCCATCCCCCCCCCTCTCTGTCATCCCATCCCCCCCTCTCTGTCATCCCATCCCCCCCTCTCTGTCATCCCAGCCCCCCTCTCTGTCATCCCCCCCTCTCTGTCAGCCCGCCCCCGCCCCCCCCCTCTGTCAGCCCACCCCCCCTCTCTGTCAGCCCATCCCCCCCTTTCTGTCAGCCCGTCCCCCCCTTTCTGTCAGCCCGTCCCCCCCTCTCTGTCAGCCCGTCCCCCCCTCTCTGTCAGCCCGTCCCCCCCTCTCTGTCAGCCCGTCCCCCCTCTCTGTCAGCCCGTCCCCCCCTCTCTGTCAGCCCGTCCCCCCCTCTCTGTCATCCCGTCCCCCCCTCTCTGTCATCCCGTCCCCCCCTCTCTGTCATCCCGTCCCCCCCTCTCTGTCATCCACCCCCTCTCTGTCATCCACCCCCCCTCTCTGTCATCCCGTCCCCCCCTCTCTGTCATCCACCCCCTCTCTGTCATCCCACCCCCCCTCTCTGTCAGCCCATCCCCCCCTCTCTGTCAGCCCATCCCCCCCTCTCTGTCAGCCCATCCCCCCCTCTCTGTCAGCCCATCCCCCCCTCTCTCTGTCAGCCCATCCCCCCCTCTCTCTGTCAGCCCACCCCCCCCCTCTCTGTCAGCCCATCCCCCCCAATAAATAAACTTAGGCTTTAAGGGGGCAAGGGCAGGTAGGTCAGTGCATGTCAGATAGGTAACACCCCCCTCCATACAACCCCACCGTCTGCCGCACCATCCCCCCCCTCACCCCGGTGCTGGGCTCTGATTTCGGGCTGAAGCCCCTGGTATTTTTGCTACCTAGCAACGCCCCTGCCCCTCCCCCACTTATATATTATATATATACCCCTCCCCCACCTATATACTATCTATATACCCCTCCCACCACTTATATACTATCTATATACTCCCCCCACCTATATACTATCTATATACCTGCCTATATACTATCTATATACTTCCCTTTCCCCCATTGACTCCTCCTCCCCCCCTAACCTATATATATCCCCTATATACCCCTCCCCCCACCTGTATACTCCCCTCCCCCACCTATATACTATCTGTATACTCCCCTCCCCCCACTATATACCACACAGCTCTTCCTGCAGGGCATACAGGAGAGTCAGTGTAATATATATAATATATACACACAGCAGAAATCTCGCTGTGGTAAGAGAGGTATAGAGCCAACCCTGTCCTGGGCAGACGTTCATGTTCCAGGATTGTCCCCCATTTATCTGCACCTAGAGGTGTCCCCCTGGGATCTAGAGGTGTCCCCCTGGGATCTAGAGTGTCCCCCTGGGATCTAGAGGTGTCCCCCCCTGGGATCTAGAGGCGTCCCCCCCTGGGATCTAGAGGCGTCCCCCCCTGGGATCTAGAGGCGTCCCCCCCTGGGATCTAGAGGCGTCCCCCCCCTGGGATCTAGAGGCGTCCCCCCCTGGGATCTAGAGGCGTCCCCCCCCTGGGATCTAGAGGTGTCCCCCCCCTGGGATCTAGAGGTGTCCCCCCCCTGGGATCTATAGGTGTCCCCCCCCTGGGATCTATAGGTGTCCCCCCCTGGGATCTATAGGTGTCCCCCCCTGGGATCTATAGGTGTCCCCCCCCTGGGATCTATAGGTGTCCCCCCCCCTGGGATCTATAGGTGTCCCCCCCCCTGGGATCTATAGGTGTCCCCCCCCCTGGGATCTATAGGTGTCCCCCCCCCTGGGATCTATAGGTGTCCCCCCCCCTGGGATCTATAGGTGTCCCCCCCCCTGGGATCTATAGGTGTCCCCCCCCCTGGGATCTATAGGTGTCCCCCCCCCTGGGATCTATAGGTGTCCCCCCCCCTGGGATCTATAGGTGTCCCCCCCCTGGGATCTATAGGTGTCCCCCCCCCTGGGATCTATAGGTGTCCCCCCCCCTGGGATCTATAGGTGTCCCCCCCCCTGGGATCTATAGGTGTCCCCCCCCCTGGGATCTATAGGTGTCCCCCCCCCTGGGATCTATAGGTGTCCCCCCCCCTGGGATCTATAGGTGTCCCCCCCCTGGGATCTATAGGTGTCCCCCCCCCTGGGATCTATAGGTGTCCCCCCCCTGGGATCTATAGGTGTCCCCCCCCTGGGATCTATAGGTGTCCCCCCCCCCTGGGATCTATAGGTGTCCCCCCCCCCTGGGATCTATAGGTGTCCCCCCCCTGGGATCTATAGGTGTCCCCCCCCTGGGATCTATAGGTGTCCCCCCCTGGGATCTATAGGTGCCCCCCCCCTGGGATCTATAGGTGCCCCCCCCTGGGATCTATAGGTGCCCCCCCCCGGGATCTATAGGTGTCCCCCCCCTGGGATCTATAGGTGTCCCCCCCCCCCGGGATCTATAGGTGTCCCCCCCCCCCGGGATCTATAGGTGTCCCCCCCCCGGATCTATAGGTGTCCCCCCCCCCGGGATCTATAGGTGTCCCCCCCTGGGATCTATAGGTGTCCCCCCCTGGGATCTATAGGTGTCCCCCCCCGGGATCTATAGGTGTCCCCCCCCGGGATCTAGAGGCGTGTCCCCCCCGGGATCTAGAGGCGTGTCCCCCCCGGGATCTAGAGGCGTGTCCCCCCCGGGATCTAGAGGCGTGTCCCCCCCGGGATCTAGAGGCGTGTCCCCCCTGGGATCTAGAGGCGTGTCCCCCCCCTGGGATCTAGAGGCGTGTCTCCCCCTGGGATCTAGAGGCGTGTCTCCCCCCTGGGATCTAGAGGCGTGTCTCCCCCCTGGGATCTAGAGGCGTGTCTCCCCCCTGGGATCTAGAGGCGTGTCTCCCCCCTGGGATCTAGAGGCGTGTCTCCCCCCTGGGATCTAGAGGCGTGTCTCCCCCCTGGGATCTAGAGGCGTGTCTCCCCCCTGGGATCTAGAGGCGTGTCTCCCCCCCTGGGATCTAGAGGCGTGTCTCCCCCCTGGGATCTAGAGGCGTGTCTCCCCCCTGGGATCTAGAGGCGTGTCTCCCCCCTGGGATCTAGAGGCGTGTCTCCCCCCTGGGATCTAGAGGCGTGTCTCCCCCCCTGGGATCTAGAGGCGTGTCTCCCCCCCTGGGATCTAGAGGCGTGTCTCCCCCCCTGGGATCTAGAGGCGTGTCTCCCCCCCTGGGATCTAGAGGCGTGTCTCCCCCCCTGGGATCTAGAGGCGTGTCTCCCCCCCTGGGATCTAGAGGCGTGTCTCCCCCCCTGGGATCTAGAGGCGTGTCTCCCCCCCTGGGATCTAGAGGCGTCCCCGGAGGAGGAGGATGGATTAGACCTCCTAACCTCACGGTTGAACCACTTACTATACAGGTTTATCTCCAATTCCAGGAATGGTGTAGTAGAGTAGAGTGCATGCTCTGGTGGCTCGGTGGGATCGGTATACCCACATCTATGCCTTTCCTCCCTGAGACTCCTTCCTAGTTTGCATTGCAGGAAGGGGAGGGAGGATATTCTGGTGATCCTCATTGTCTTAGACTGACCCTCGTGGATGTAGTACTCTGACCTGAAAAGGAGGACACTGTGATTTGGTCGGATTGCCTGGCTCTTTTTTCTTACTGACCAATTTTTGTATCCTGCTTCAGGATTGCTGGATTCAATGACATGGGGTTGGGGTAACCATAATTCGAAGCCCAAGTCCTGAGGGACATCTCTGAATTCTTCATTCCCTGATGCTGAAAGCCAGGAATTCTCCTTCTCACCATGACTATCACCATACATGGAAGGATTGACGTGAGGTCAATTCTCCATGGGAAGGATCTTTTACCTCCTTTACAGATGAGTTTGGACCAGCATTTGGCCCTCAGCAACCTCAAGGCTTTGCTCTTACTAGTTCTAGAGACCAATATGTTCTCTCCCTTGTGACTCCGAGGGATCTGAGTCTGGTTCGTGGTACCCACTGAATCCCTTTCCCCTCTCACCCTCATGGTGGGTGATCCTTTCTGCCATCATCTTTCTGAGATCCAACTCCGGTTCTTGGAGAGGATCCCTCCTCCTTGTCTGGATGTGATTCAGGCTGCGGGAGATAGCTCTCGTGTCCACTGCTTACTTCAGACTGACTCTCTCCTGGTCATTCCAGATGGTCCCTGGGAAGGTGGACCGGTCCTTGGTGGCTCATACAGTCCATTATCCAGGCTTCTGGTCCTATGAATCGGGTTCCTCTGTTTACCATCCAGGGGACTCTACGAGATCTGAGTGTTTCTTGGGCTCTTAGCATCACACTGCTCTTCCCAGATGTGTGAGGCCGCCACCTGGTTCTCTGTTCATTATTTCCAGGTTCTCCCCGGTGGGCTTGTGGCCTCCTCTGATGCCAGTTCCTGGTGCAAGATGGTTCGGTTGGCTCTGATCTGTAGGCAGTCCCAGTCCTGTTGTCCTCGGTGAACCTGTTTTTAGGGTTTTGTTGTCTCTCAGTGGACAGGACTGAAAAATAGATCTTCTGTGTCACTCAGGGAAGAAGAGGAATGTATGGTGAGTACAGAGTCCTCTATTATCAGGTCCTCGTAGAGCGGACTCCATTAGTGTTTATTCTGACTGTAGGTGGTGTCTTTATTTCAGACTTATATTGTGTATATCTTCTCTGCTGGCTGGGTGGTCTCAGAGGGGAAACACCCTTTTGGCAAGTCTCTGCAGCGGCAAGCCACCATTCTACTGGGAGCTTCAAACCTGGACTGTGTGAGCCTAGACAACCACGGTGAGTCCCACCACTCCTGACCCAATGGTGAGGGCACCACGCTGGAGGGGTCTTCCCATCTAATCACATGGCTGTTTCCTGTCATTACAGAAGACTTTGTAGCACATCACCTGAACCAGCAGATGATTGACAAGGACCCTCAGACACACCCGTCTGCCGCCCCTCCCAACCCCCTCTCCCCCGAGGAGCCCTACTCAGAGCGTCCTACCATCACAGAACAGCCAGGCTCCACTCGCTCACATTGTACATACGTGCTGTTCTCTGTCACCATGACTGGTCACCTACACAGATTCTCCCATTAGTAGGTGTGAGAGAATCTCTGCTGAATGACTACAATGAGAAATAATATTGTAATATACTCTAACAGAGGAACAGCAAAGTGCAGCCACTGTACTGACCATGGAGAAGAAGCTGTATGTGTGACACCCCCACCCCCGTATCTATAGATCTGGGCAGAGGGAGTGCGCTAGTATTAGATTGTGTACATCTGATCAATCGGAGTTTGTGGGTTCCCCAGCTCTGGAGTCTCGCTGCCCCCCTATTTGGTAGAATGTTGGATCCAATGAGCGGCCATTACTGGTCTCCCTGGACACAGCTCACCGGGACAATGCCGTGTCGCCTCTCGGTGACTCGTCTGTTACAAATCAGATTCATTCTCTCCACTTCCTGCAGGACGTCAGCGACCGAATAGAGAAAGAGGCTCTGAATCAAGCGATCGTCAGACAGCTGGAGAGAGGAGGAAGAGATGTGGTGAGGCTGGACTGGAGGGAGCACATCACCCTTCCACTGCAGACAGGTAACCAACTCCACCACACCACCACCATAGGTACCAGATGTGCCATACGGGACATGGAGCGTACAAAGTGCCAGATTACCAGCTCTGCCGTATAGTACAGGGGCCGACTCTACCAGATTACCAGCTCTGCCGTATAGTACAGGGCCTGACTCTACCAGATTACCAGCTCTGCCGTATAGTACAGGGCCTGACTCTACCAGATTACCAGCTCTGCCGTATAGTACAGGGCCTGACTCTACCAGATTACCAGCTCTGCTGTATAGTACAGGGCCTGACTCTACCAGATTACCAGCTCTGCCGTATAGTACAGGGCCTGACTCTACCAGATTACCAGCTCTGCCGTATAGTACAGGGCCTGACTCTACCAGATTACCAGCTCTGCCGTATAGTACAGGGCCCGACTCTACCAGATTACCAGCTCTGCTGTATAGTACAGGGCCCGACTCTACCAGATTACCAGCTCTGCCGTATAGTACAGGGCCTGACTCTACCAGATTACCAGCTCTGCTGTGTAGTACAGGGCCCGACTCTACCAGATTACCAGCTCTGCTGTATAGTACAGGGCCCGACTCTACCAGATTACCAGCTCTGCTGTATAGTACAGGGCCTGACTCTACCAGATTACCAGCTCTGCTGTATAGTACAGGGCCTGACTCTACCAGATTACCAGCTCTGCTGTATAGTACAGGGCCTGACTCTACCAGATTACCAGCTCTGCCGTATAGTACAGGGCCCGACTCTACCAGATTACCAGCTCTGCCGTATAGTACAGGGCCCGACTCTACCAGATTACCAGCTCTGCCGTATAGTACAGGGCCTGACTCTACCAGATTACCAGCTCTGCTGTATAGTACAGGGCCCGACTCTACCAGATTACCAGCTCTGCCGTATAGTACAGGGCCTGACTCTACCAGATTACCAGCTCTGCTGTATAGTACAGGGCCTGACTCTACAAGTTACCAGCTGTGCCGTATAGTACAGGGCCTGACTCTACCAGATTACCAGCTCTGCTGTATAGTACAGGGCCTGACTACCAGCTCTGCCGTATAGTACAGGGCCTGACTCTACCAGATTACCAGCTGTGCCGTATAGTACAGGGCCCGACTCTACCAGCTGTGCCGTATAGTACAGGGCCCGACTCTACCAGCTGTGCCGTATAGTACAGGGCCCGACTCTACCAGCTGTGCCGTATAGTACAGGGCCCGACTCTACCAGCTGTGCCGTACAGTACAGGGCCCGACTCTACCAGCTGTGCCGTACAGTACAGGGCCCGACTCTACCAGCTGTGCCGTACAGTACAGGGCCCGACTCTACCAGCTCCGCCGTATAGTACAGGGCCCGACTCTACCAGATTATGACTGACCTCAGAGGTAGGTAGGAAGTGAACAGTCATTGCCGATAACCAGTAGATAAGCTCTCTTCTCTTGTAGATCTCAGGAAGTTCTGCAGTTACAAGGGCCAATCGGTGAGGATCTTCTGCGGGCGTTACGTGATAAGGTGAGTGGCATTCAGAGCCGGGGGGGGGGCGGCGAGTAGAAGGTGAGCTGCTGGAAGAATTACAGCCCGAGGTGCAGGATACTCTGGGGGGCGTCCCTGATGACTTTGTCTGCTATTTTACCTCCCGATTCTCAGGACTTACCTTCTCATGGGCTTATGTAGCCATCAGAGACTGTTTCACCCCTCATACACCCCGGACTCCTCAGAACCGACACTCGGCTCGCAGCCCCCAGATGAGACGTGAAATGTGCGCTGATTTCTGGTCATGGCCCGAAGACATTGCAGCCAGCATTAGACTGCCCTCCCTGGCTCTCCTGTAGAGGGCGACACACGCTGGGTGTGGGAGGAGAGACCTTCCTTCCAGCGCCATTTGGTATTCTTTCATATTGCATTATGGAAAGGGTATCGCCTCCTCAGTCTGGAGGGGCTTTGGGCTATTGGTTGCTGGTGCTGGAGGGGGCGGGCACAGATGAGAAGCGGTTAGTGGTAATGAGGTTTTATTTTTTACCACATTGAAGGGTTTTTATTCATGAAGTGTCAGCTCCTATGGGTCAGCCATGCTTGCTCAGGTTTTATGGGTGAAGTTCATTGTTCTACCCAGAATCCTCAGTGTCAGGGGGCGGGGTTTACGATCGGTATTTATACGGAGGTGCCCGAAAGCCGTTCCCGCCATCGCTGCGCTCTGCAGAGAAGAATCATTTTCTGGTTCAGTTTTATTGACTTTTTTTAATTGATAAGGAAACTCGGGAAATGGAAATATTTGATATTTTTAATCAGTGAAGCACAATGGGTTCAATTCTCAAAGATAAGACCCGGAGGAAGATCCTTTATTTCCAGAGAAGTGATCGTATTTTCAGCTGAGCTCAGCCAATGAGAGGTGAGAATATCGTCACATGACTGAAAATAAAGATCCGGGAGAGAGGAGATCGTATTGTGTGTTGGAGAACACCGGGGATCTATACGGGATGTGATGAGCGGGAAGCGGAGATGTGGGGTGAGAAGAGCGGGGAGGGTCCGGAGATTTCATCTCACACCGGAGAGAAAACACACCGGAGGAACCGACTGACATTTCCCTGGAATTGTATATTTGCTGCCACCCTATGGAGGGAGAGGGAACTGCAGTCCCCGGAGCTGTGTGTGCTGCCACCCTATGGAGGAAGAGGGGAACTGCAGTCCCCAGAGCTGTGTGTGCTGCCACCCTATGGAGGAAGAGGGAACTGCAATATGCTTTGACTGCCAGTCCTTGCTTTGTGTCCCCCCTGTGGAGGAGGAGGGAACTGCACTTATTTCCAGGGCTCCTCTGTTGTCGGATCGGTGAAGGTATTCTGGGATTTATCGGTGTTTCTGATTTACAATCTTCCCCAAGAAATCTTATTGGTTGCTGTGGGGGAGGGGGGAATTACTACAACTGAAACAGAGAGGCAACCAATCAGCTTCCATCTTCAATATTTGCTATGGACACACTGATTCTCTTCCCTGCCAATCGGGAAGCGGGTCTGAGACCTGTTTTTCAAATTGGTTGAAAGGAGAAGCATTCCAATTGGCTGAGGAGGAGGGGGGAGGAGACGCACAGCGGAAGCAGCCGTGATGCTGAGAAGGAGAGTGGGGGAGGGGAAGTCGCTGCCAATCGCCTGGAGGGAAGCCTGCCCACCGTACATGGGGTAAGTTCTGGGCTCCTGACCAGGGGGGGTTTGTGCCCCCCCTAAAAAAAAAAAAAAATTGCCGCCACTGCAAATTACAATCTGATTGTACAATCTCCAGATAGATCTACTAACACCTCTGTACTGCAAGAGCTGGATGATCTAGTTATAGGCCTCATATGACATCATTTTATTTTGTATGAACTCTCCTCCATCACTGCCCTCCTCTCCTCCATCACTGCCCTCCTCTCCTCCTCCATCACTGCCCTCCTCTCCTCCTCCATCACTGCCCTCTCTCCTCCTCCATCACAGCCCTCCTCTCCTCCTCCATCACTGCCCTCCTCTCCTCCTCCATCACTGCCCTCCTCTCCTCCTCCATCACTGCCATCCTCTCCTCCTCCATCACTGCCCTCCTCTCCTCCTCCATCACTGCCCTCCACTCCTCCACCATCACTGCCCTCCTCTCCTCCATCACTGCCCTCCTCTCCTCCTCCATCACTGCCCTCCTCTCCTCCTCCATCACTGCCCTCCTCTCCTCCTCCATCACTGCCCTCCTCTCCTCCTCCATCACTGCCCTCCTCTCCTCCTCCATCACTGCCCTCCTCTCCTCCTCCATCACTGCCCTCCTCTCCTCCCTCCATCACTGCCCTCCTCTCCTCTCCTCCATCACTGCCCTCCTCTCCTCTCCTCCATCACTGCCCTCCTCTCCTCTCCACCATCACTGCCCTCCTCTCCTCTCCTCCATCACTGCCCTCCTCTCCACCATCACTGCCCTCCTCTCCTCTCCACCATCACTGCCCTCCTCTCCTCTCCTCCATCACTGCCCTCCTCTCCTCTCCTCCATCACTGCCCTCTCTCCTCTCCACCATCACTGCCCTCCTCTCCTCTCCTCCATCACTGCCCTCCTCTCCACCATCACTGCCCTCCTCTCCTCTCCACCATCACTGCCCTCCTCTCCTCTCCACCATCACTGCCCTCCTCTCCTCTCCACCATCACTGCCCTCCTCTCCTCTCCACCATCACTGCCCTCCTCTCCTCTCCACCATCACTGCCCTCCTCTCCTCTCCACCATCACTGCCCTCCTCTCCTCTCCACCATCACTGCCCTCCTCTCCTCTCCACCATCACTGCCCTCCTCTCCTCTCCACCATCACTGCCCTCCTCTCCTCTCCACCATCACTGCCCTCCTCTCCTCTCCACCATCACTGCCCTCCACTCCTCTCCACCATCACTGCCCTCCTCTCCTCTCCACCATCACTGCCCTCCTCTCCTCCACCATCACTGCCCTCCTCTCCTCTCCTCCATCACTGCCCTCCTCTCCTCTCCTCCATCACTGCCCTCCCTCGCCTCTCCTCCATCACTGCCTTCCTCGCCTCTCCTCCATCACTGCCCTCCACTCCTCCACCATCACTGCCCTCCACTCCTCCACCATCACTGCCCTCCTCTCCTCCACCATCACTGCCCTCCTCTCCTCCACCATCACTGCCCTCCTCTCCTCCACCATCACTGCCCTCCTCTCCTCCACCATCACTGCCCTCCTCTCCTCTCCACCATCACTGCTCTCCTCTCCTCCATCACTGACCTCCTCGCCTCTCCTCCATCACTGACCTCCTCTCCCCTCCTCTCCTCCACCATCACTGCCCTCCACTCCTCCCACCATCACTGCCCTCCTCTCCTCCACCATCACTGCCCTCCTCTCCTCCACCATCACTGCCCTCCTCTCCTCTCCACCATCACTGCTCTCCTCTCCTCCATCACTGCCCTCCTCGCCTCTCCTCCATCACTGACCTCCTCTCCTCTCCTCTCCCCTCCATCACTGACCTCCTCTCCTCTGCTCTCCTCCTCCATCACTGCCCTCCTCTCCTCTCCTCCTCCATCACTGCCCTCCTCTCCTCCTCCATCACTGCCCTCCTCTCCTCTCCTCCTCCATCACTGCCCTCCTCTCCTCTCCTCCTCCATCACTGCCCTCCTCTCCTCTCCTCCTCCATCACTGCCCTCCTCTCCTCTCCTCCTCCATCACTGCCCTCCTCTCCTCTCCTCCTCCATCACTGCCCTCCTCTCCTCTCCTCCTCCATCACTGCCCTCCTCTCCTCTCCTCCTCCATCACTGCCCTCCTCTCCTCTCCTCCTCCATCACTGCCCTCCTCTCCTCTCCTCCTCCATCACTGCCCTCCTCTCCTCTCCTCCTCCATCACTGCCCTCCTCTCCTCTCCTCCACCATCACTGCCCTCCTCTCCTCTCCTCCTCCATCACTGCCCTCCTCTCCTCTCCTCCACCATCACTGCCCTCCTCTCCTCTCCTCCACCATCACTGCCCTCCTCTCCTCTCCTCCACCATCACTGCCCTCCTCTCCTCTCCTCCACCATCACTGCCCTCCTCTCCTCTCCTCCACCATCACTGCCCTCCTCTCCTCTCCTCCACCCATCACTGCCCTCCTCTCCTCTCCTCCACCATCACTGCCCTCCTCTCCTCTCCTCCACCATCACTGCCCTCCTCTCCTCTCCTCCTCCATCACTGCCCTCCTCTCCTCTCCTCCACCATCACTGCCCTCCTCTCCTCTCCTCCACCATCACTGCCCTCCTCTCCTCTCCTCCCCATCACTGCCCTCCTCTCCTCTCCTCCACCATCACTGCCCTCCTCTCCTCTCCTCCACCATCACTGCCCTCCTCTCCTCTCCTCCACCATCACTGCCCTCCTCTCCTCTCCTCCTCCATCACTGCCCTCCTCTCCTCTCCTCCACCATCACTGCCCTCCTCTCCTCTCCTCTCCTCCACCATCACTGCCCTCCTCTCCTGGAACTGGAAAGCTTCATATTCTCAGCTCGCTTCAGAAAAGGGGGGGGGGGGGGGGGGAGTGTTTGGAAAAACTTCATCTGGAACTCTTCAGTAATCTTTGGAAAGCTAATCTGAGGCACTTCTGATGGGCTGAAGGAGGATAGAGATATATATATATACACAATCCGTCCTACAATCCGTCCTACTTCCATCCAACTTGAATGAATAGGATATTACTTTGATCCGACTTTGTGATGATCAGACTTTTCCTTTGACCAATCAAAACAATCCCAGAGTGATATCAATTCTTTTTCCTGCTGTAGTCGGATGTCGGATGTCGGATGTCGGATGTCGGATGTCGGATGTCGGATGTCGGATGTCGGATGTCGGATGTCGGATGTCGGATGTCGGATGTCGGATGTCGGATGTCGGATGTCGGATGTCGGATGTCGGATGTCGGATGTCGGATGTCGGATGTCGGATGTCGGATGTCGGATGTCGGATGTCGGATGTCGAGGACGAGGATCCGACTTCAATGATCTTCAATGGGCTGAAGTCGGACCAAAGTAGTTCAGGGAGGATTTTCAAAGTCGGACCAGTTAAGACTCCCATAGAGAATCATTGATTTGCACAAGTCATGTGACATGAGCCCCCAATGTCAGATCGTTTGTTGTACCGCTGTGATCCCGACCTAAATCTGTGATTGGCCGGCCATACACGGGTCACATTTCCAAAGAATTTTCCTCCAAAAATCTTATCTAAGAATTTCCGTTCGTATTTCGCACCATTAGTGGTGATGCAGCAACAGATGATTTTCATGCGGCCATCAAATTCGAGGAATCGGACATGTTGAAGATTTTTAGAAAAATGAATGATTTTCTAATCAATGATGGGAGAATCGTACGAGAAATGTGCAAGGAAAGAACAGGAGGTGAAATGGAAGACTCGGTTGGTCGAATTCCGAAATCAATGGTGGCGCCATCAGATCACAAAACGCACAAATTATCTGATTTTCAAAACAAAATTCTTTCAAAAATGTGATCGTGTATGGCCAACCTTAGTGAGCACTTCTCCTTTGCTGAGATAATCCATCCACCTCACAGGTGGGGCACATCAAGATGCTGATTAGACAGAATGATTATTGCACAGGTGTGCCTTAGGCTGTCTACAATAAAAGGCCCCTCTGAAATGTGCAGGTTTACTGTATTGGGGGGCCGAAAACCAGTCAGTATCTGATGTGACCACCATTTGCCCCACACAGTGCAGAACATCTCCTTCCCCTAGTTATCAGGTTATTGATTGTGGAATGTTGGTCCTCAATGGTTGTGCCAAATTACAAAAAAAAAAATAAAGATCCGGGTCCTCATGTAGCCCATCATGGTTTGAGCCGAATGTCAGGCTGGACTTGGGTCAGTATTGCCGGGAATAATCGGAGTTTGTGAATTAAAGATGATTTCTGTCTCGGGATATTTTCTGTTATTAGAAATGAATTATAAATGGTGGAGAGATGTTCGGGCTCTGGCCAGATTATGAGCAGAGAGCGGTAACCCATGGCAACCTGTCAGGTGACCTCTTTTATAAGTTTGCATTCTTGCTGCTTGTTGGTTACTGCTCTCTGCCCAAAGTCCCCAGATTACCTGGTATTAAGGTAATTACCACTTCTATCCATTGGTGGCAGCACCGTGACATTAATATTATGTGTATGGTAATATAGGGAGAGTCATACCAGCTCTAACCACCAGGTGGCAGCAGAGTACCAGTAAAATGCGTATGGTAATATAAGGGGAGTTACACCAGTTCTGACTACCAGTAATATTAGGTGTGGAGCAGTATAGAGGGGAGTCATACTAGTTCTAACCACCAGGTGGCAGCAGAGTACAAATAATATTAGGTGTGGGGTAATATAGGGGGAGTCATACCAGTTCTTACCACAAGGTGGCAGCAGAGTACCGGTAATATGTGTATGGTAATATAGGGGTAGTCATATCAGTTCTAACTAACAGGTGGCACCAGAGTACCGGTAGTATTGTGCATGGTAATATATGGGGTCATACCAGTTCTAATCACAAGGTGGCAGCAGAGTAATGGTAATATCATGTGTATGATAATATAAGGGGAGTTATACCAGTTCTAACCACCAGGTGGCAGCAGAATAGCGGTAATATAGGGGGAGTCATATTTGTCCATACCACAAGGTGGCAGCAGAGTATCGGTAATATTATGTGTATGGTATTATAGGGGGGGGTCATACCAGTTCTAACCACCAGATGACAGCAGAGTACCGGTAATATTGTGCATGATAATATAGGGGGAGTCATACCAGTTCTTACCACCAGGTGGCAGCAGAGGACCAGTAATATGTGTATGGTATTATAGGGGGAGTCATACCAGTTCTAACCACTAGGTGGCAGCAGAGTACCAGTAATATTATGTGTATGGTATTATAGGGGGAGTCATACTAGTTCTAACCACTAGGTGGCAGCAGAGTACCAGTAATATGTGTATGGTATTATAGGGGGGAGTCATACCAGTTCTAACCACTAGGTGGCAGCAGAGTACCAGTAATATTATGTGTATGGTAATATAGGGGGAGTCACACCAGTTCTAACCACAAGGTGGCAGAATATGGGTTGCGATCCTGAACACAATGGTGGATGTACGTTGCACAATACATTCTGCCGCCATTTTGGAGTGGAGAAAATTGCACTTAAGATGCTGAGCCCAGCTGATGTCTCATCATAAAGGTTACTGGGGGGGGGGGTTGCACGGCTACCATTTTGTTGAGGACCGTAGCATATTTTCTCTTTTACAAAATGGCGGCATACATCGCATACCTAGTCCGCCGCCGTTCTCCAATGGGGAAAGTTGTTTTGGTCCTCCGGATAATGGCAGCCATAGAGGACATCTCTGCTGTGACTACAGAGAGGAGAGAAATGCTGCAATCCTCAATCTTCACTTTCTGGGTGTGTCCCGCTCTGCTGTCCAATCACATAGAAGAAAACCACTGCGGTCCTCAACAAATGACGGCCAGGGTGGACCATTTCTACACAACCATTATATATACTCAGCACTCCCTCCATATTATTTATTGTCCTCAACTCTGACCAATCACAACCACCAGATGGCAGCACAGTGCTGGTACTATTATGTGTATGATATAATACAGGGGAGTCCTACCACCTCCGAACACTGGATGGCAGCAGAGTAAGATCCCTTTCATACGGAGCCATCCCTCCGTTCGTGCTAAAGCGCTGATTTTCGGACTCTAGCGGGGCACTTTTAAACCAAAAAAAGTTAAAAACTCATTCCAATGGGCAGGGGGTTTTGGGAGCACTTAATACAGCGCTCCCGACCCGCCCCAAAGATGCTGCTTGCAGGACTTTTCGGAACGTCCCACAAGAGTGCCGCCCAGGATGTGAAAGAACACACTGCAGTGAATGAGAGGCCGTCTTCAGGTGCTTAGCAGAGGCTATTTCTATCACTAAAACGCCTGGAGACTGCCCCAGTGAAAAGGGTCTAACAGAAATGTGTATGAAAATTCATTAATGTCATACCAGGTTCAACCAAAGGGTGGCAGCAGAGTGACGGTGATGTATGTATGGTAATCTAGGGGGGCGCACCACCAGTGTGTATCCACAAGGTGGCAGCAGAGTGACGGTGATGTATGTATGGTAATATAGGGGGAGCACCGCCAGTGTGTATCCACAAGGTGGCAGCAGAGTGGTGGTGATGTATGTATGGTAATATAGGGGGAGCACCGCCAGTGTGTATCCACAAGGTGGCAGCAGAGTGGTGGTGATGTATGTATGGTAATATAGGGGGAGCACCGCCAGTGTGTATCCACAAGGTGGCAGCAGAGTGGTGGTGATGTATGTATGGTAATCTAGGGGGGCGCACCACCAGTGTATATCCACAAGGTGGCAGCAGAGTGGTGGTGATGTATGTATGGTAATATAGGGGGAGCACCGCCAGTGTGTATCCACAAGGTGGCAGCAGAGTGGTGGTGATGTATGTATGGTAATATAGGGGGAGCACCGCCAGTGTGTATCCACAAGGTGGCAGCAGAGTGACGGTGATGTATGTATGGTAATCTAGGGGGAGCACCGCCAGTGTGTATCCACAAGGTGGCAGCAGAGTGAGAAAAAGACCCAAAAAAACATGTAGCAATGAAAAGAAGAAAGGCAATATTAAGTCTCACCAAGAATATGTGATGAGAATAAAGTGTCAGTATAGAGACTGGTGAGATAAACCACAAGGGACATTAACCACTTGCTTACTGGGCACTTAAACCCCCCCTCCTGTCCAGACCAATTTTCAGCGTTTAGCGCTGTCGCACTTTGAATGACAATTGCGCGGTCATACAACACGGTACCCAAATGAAATTTTTATCATTATTTTCCCACAAATAGAGCTTTCTTTTGATGGTATTTCATCACCTCTGCGGTTTTTATTTTTTGTTAAAAAAATTGAAAAAGACAGAATTTTTTAAAAAAAAATTATATTTTTTTTAATATTTTGTTATAAATTTTTGAAAACAGGTAATTTTTCTCCTTCGTTGATGTACGCTGATGAGGCGGCACTGATGGGCACCGATAGGTGGCAGTGATGGGCACTGGGTGGCGGTGATGGGCACTGATGGGTGGCAGTGTTGGGCACTGATGGCAGCACTGCTAGGTGGCACTTGTGGGCATTGATAGGTGGCACTTGTGGGCATTGATAGGTGGCACTTGTGGGCACTGTGGGCAATGACAGATGGCACTTGGAGGCACAGATGAGGCATCTGTGCCTCCTTCCTCTTCGGGACCGATGTCCCTTTGACATAAGCCGGTGATCGCCTTTTTTTTCCTCCTCCCGCTGTCAGCGTGAGGAGAAAACGAAACCGATCACCGAGTTTTGTTTACATCATGTGATCAGCTGTCATTGGCTGACAGCTGATCACATGGTAAGGGGCCGGTCTCCGTGACTCGGTGATCACAGCGCGCGCCCTGCAGGGTGTGTGCGGTGCGCGTGCACAGGGGAGGACGTCCCATGACGGCCTCCCGGAGATGGAGGTCCGCGCTGTAGCCGTCATTCGGCCCGGACCTCAAGTGGTTAAACATAAGATGGAGGAATGCTCCAGGAAGGTGCAGCAGTGTCTCAGGAATGAAAACAAGCGGAAGTGTCAGCTCAGTGAAGGTGAACTATAAGTACCAGCAATGAGCCACAGGTGACCACCAACGTCACGCAGCGTAATCAAAAGGGGGAGGCGGAGCCTGAGCGGCAATTGGCGCTCAAACCTCCTCGTGGTGTATGCAGATTAACCACTTCAGCCCCGGACCATTTGGCTGGCCAAAGACCGGAAGACTTTTTGCGATTCGGCACTGCGTCGCTTTAACTGACAATTGCGCGGTCGTGCGACGTGGCTCCCAAACAAAATTGACGTCCTTTTTCCCCCACAAATAGTTTTCTTTTGGTGGTATTTGATCACCTCTGCGGTTTTTATTTTTTTGCGCTATAAACAAAAATAGGGAGCGCCAATTTTAAAAAAAATGCATTATTTTTTACTTTTTACTATAATAAATATCCCCCAAAAAAATATAAAAAAAACTTTTTTTTCCCTCAGTTTAGGCCGATACGTATTCTTCTACATATTTTTGGTAAATCGCAATAAGCGTATATTCATTGGTTTGCAAAAAAGTTATAAAATTGCATTGATTACTGTAAAAATGTCACTGGCAGTTAAGGGGTTAACCACTAGGGGGCAGTGAAGGGGTTAAGTGTGTCCTAGTGCGTGTTCTAACTGAAGGGGGAGGGGACTGTGTGTGATTGCGACCGCCGGGCACTCGCATCGGCTCCGTTGGCGAGCAGGCGGTGCGCACGCGCCCCCTATTGGCCGTCTATGTTACTGACTTAACATGACGGCGATTCGCGCAGCCGGACCATGTTGCCGCAGTACAACTGAGGCGGCTGGTCGGCATGCGGTTAAGCAAACAACATGTCGGCGCGCGGCATCATGAATGACGCCACCCTCGTCCTGGGGGGCGCAGCGTCAACCCTCAGCGAGTGCCTACCTGTCCCCCCCCATGGTAAAATAGAGAGGGGAGGGCCCTGGTGCGTGTCGCAGCTCCCTGGCATTCCTCGATCTTATGTTTAACCACTTGCTTACCGGGCACTTATACCCCCCTTCCTGCCCAGGCCATTTCTCAGCTTTCAGAGCTGTCACACTTTGAATGACAATTACTCGGTCATGCTACACTGTACCCAGATGAACATTTTATCATTTTTTTCACACAAATGGAGCTTCTTTTGGTGGTATTTAACCGCCACTCGGGCACTGATGGGTGGTATTGATAGGTGGCACTGGTGATGAGGCACTGATTGGTGACATTTATAGGTGGCACTGTGGGCACTGATGGGTGGGCACTGTTAGGTGGTCACAGAAGCCTCTGCAGAGGCTCTTCTTGATCGGGACCGATGTCCCTCTCACAGCCGCCGGTGATCGGCTTTTTTTTTTTCTTCTCACGCTACGAGCATGAGGAGAAGAAATAGGCGATTACCGGCTCTGTTTACATCACACGATCAGCTGTCATTGGCTGACAGCTGATCACATGGTAAGGGCCCGGGATCGACCCCTTACTCCGATCTGTGATCAGCCGAGTCTCGTAGACCTGCAGGGGGCGCGCAGGCCGATCGAGCACGGGAGGACGTCTATGGACGCCCTCCGGCAAAGTACGCCCGCGCTATACCCAAAAGACGGGAAGGGGGTCCCTTGTGGTTTATATTACCCACTCACCAGTCTCTATACTGACACTTTTTTCTCATCACTTATTCTTGGTGAGACTTACTATTTCTTTTTTATGTACTTGGCCTTCTCTTCATTGCTACACAGTTTTTTGGGTTACCATTCTTCTTTTTCTCTTTTCCTTTCTATGGTTTATCAGTTGTGGAAGCACTTTATTGATACAATATCAATCTTTACAGATACTCTTTGGAAATTTAGCACCAATTCTCTATCCCGGCTGATTACTGGGGAGTTCATGCCAATGCTTACTGATGTTACCACAGTTATTACCACCTCAGCCCCCCGGGGGGTGACTTCTCCCTACAGTGTCTCCAGCCATTCTTATCATCAATACATTTTTTTACCCACACGTTAAGGTTAGGTAAGAGCATTTGGGATCCATTGTTGTCCGTCCCCCTTTTTTTTTTTATCCTTACCCCCTTTTTTTTATCTACCGTCATACTACTTTAGCATTTTTACTCTATTATAGATACGTCCAATCTGCTTGTGATGATTGGCAATATGCCCACGAAACGCGTAGAGCTCTCCTACGATGCCACGTCACGGTAACCATGTGCAATATTTGAATTTTATTATTATTATTTTATCATATAAATCATTCCCATTACTTTTATCATGTTTACATATTACTATGTTTGTTTGCTCCAGGTATACATACGTTCGGTCCATTACAATGTGTATCATGTTGTTATAATTGTGTACATATTTATGAATTATTTAGATGATATTTATTGTGACCTATCATATATTATATTTCTACTGTTTTATGTATATGTGTGCTCATATGAAATAAACAGTTCCTATCATATAATCATTGGGTTCTTCATTTTAGCCATGTGCTTCATATAAAGTCCCATTACCCCCTCTTTCTTTCAATATGTACCAGGGATGGAGGTATATGAATTTACTAGCCATGGCCTCATATAACGTCCCAATCTCTTTCTTCTTCGTTTTCACCACCAGTATATATCCACAAGGTGGCAGCAGAGTGACGATGATGTATGTATGGTAATATGGGAGGAGCACCGCCAGTGTTTATCCACAAGGTGGCAGAAGAGTGACTGAGCTATACAGTAATATAGGGGGAGCACTGCCAGTGTGTAGAGGGATGGATGTATATTAATATAAGGAGCGCACTGTCATTGTTTATCCACAACGTGGCAGTGAGCTACAGGGGGTATAACCCCCCCCCCCCCCGAAAATAATTGCATTTAATAGAATTATGAAGAACATATTGTATATCTATAACCCGTGTATGAGTCTTTCCTTTTCAGTGATATGTATATCTTATGTAAATTAAATTTCTTCATATAATTCATGTTTATTTACAAACCTTTACAATTGAAAAGATATTGGTATAAAAAAAATGAAAATAATCGCATTTTGTTGCTTTGCAGCCTGAAATGAAGACAGACACAGTTTGTTTTATTCAGCTGTATTTACTCCGTGCAACTTATAAAACATCCAAGTGAAGGATAGAACACCGATATGTCAGAGAAAACAGCATCACTGAGTTGGAAAAAGGATCTCCCCTGGAATATACCACCGCAGGGAAGGGGGGGGGGGGTGACCCTTATGTATATTGTATATAAATAAATAAGGGTAGGAGAGTGCTTCCTTCATACATATATATATATATATATATACATACACACACACACACAGTACATGTATGTATGTATGTTTGAACTTTGGGGGCACACCCTGATGTAATAGGCTGCGGACGCCCATGAGGTTATCCTTCTGGTGTGGGGCCAGTTGAAGAAGTTGGCCTCCAGCCATGAGGGGGCGTATATCTCACACAACATATGGTGTTATCTTATATATACAGGAGGAACTTAGTATAGCGCTTCCACCATGATAAGCGGGAGGCTACCCCAAGCTTTCTTCATTTCTTTCCTATGACTTTAATGAATATCTCCCTCAATGTCAGCTGTAAAGGGCCCATTATAAAAAAAATAAATAAAAGTCAGCTACAAATACTGCAGCTGCTGACTTTTAATAATCGGACACTTACCTGTCCCGGGGTCCAGTGATGTGGGGAATCGGAGCCCCGCTCATCTCCCCCTCCGCTCGGCAGGGCTGGCATTTTAACTGTGGGCGCCCGGGCACCCACTGCGCATGTGCGAGCCGCGCCGTGACTGGCCGCACAATCATCTGGGACCTGTCACGTGTCCCAGATGATTGGCTAGGGGGAGGGGTGATCTTCCTTCCTTCGCCGAGTGAAGTGACAACAGGCGCTGAAGGAGGCAGACTACGAGGGACCCCCTAGCAACAGGCATTATAGAGGTGAGTAAAAAAAAATTTCTCCAAATATTTTTTTTAACCACTTCAGCCCCGGAAGGTTTTACCCCCTTCCTGACCAGAGCACTTTTTACAATTTGGCACTGCGTCGCTTTAACTGCTAATTGCGCGGTCATGCAATGCTGTACCCAAACAAAATTTGCGTCCTTTTCTTTAGAGCTTTCTTTTGATGGTATTTGATCACCTCTGCGGTTTTTATTTTTTGCGCTATAAACGTAAAAAGACCGAAAATTGTGCAAAAAAATGATATTTTCTACTTTTTGTTATAAAAAAAATCCAATAAAAACTCAATTTTAGTCGTACATTTAGGCCAAAATGTATTCGGCCACATGTCTTTGGTAAAAAAATGTCAATAAGCGTATATTTATTGGTTTGCGCAAAAGTTATAGCGTCTACAAACTAGGGTACATTTTCTGGAATTTACACAGCTTTTAATTTATGACTGCCTATGTCATTTCTTGAGGTGCTAAAATGGCAGGGCAGTACAAAACCCCCCCAAATGACCCCATTTTGGAAAGTAGACACCCCAAGGAAATTGCTGAGAGGCATGTTGAGCCCATTGGATATTAATATTTTGTCCCAAGTGATTGAATAATGACAAAAAAAAAAAAAATTACAAAAAGTTGTCATTAAATGATATATTGCTCACACAGGTCATGGGCATATGTGGAATTGCACCCCAAAATACATTTAGCTGCTTCTCCTGAGTATGGGGATACCACATGTGTGAGACTTTTTGGGAGCCTAGCCGCGTACGGGACCCCGAAAACCAATCACCACCTTCAGGATTTCTAAGGGCGTAAATTTTTGATTTCACTCCTCACTGCCTATCACAGTTTTGATGGCCATAAAATGCCAAGATGGCACAAAACCCCCCCAAATGACCCCATTTTGGAAAGTAGACACCCCAAGCTATTTGCTGAGAGGCATGGTGAGTATTTTGCAGCTCTCATTTGTTTTTGAAAATGAAGAAAGACAAGAAAAAACATTTTTTTTTCAATTTTCAAAACTTTGTGACAAAAAGTGAAGTCACCCCCCATTCTACTTGTATGGATCATTCCTGATATAAATATCCCCCCCCCCTTCTACATGTATGGATCATTCCTGATATAAATATCACCCCCTCTTCTACATGTATGGATCATTCCTGATATAAATATCACCCCCCCCCCCTTCTACATGTATGGATCATTCCTGATATCATAAATATCACCCCCCCCCCTTCTATATGTATGGATCATTCCTGATATCATAAATATCACCCCCCTTCTACATGTATGGATCATTCCTGATATCATAAATATCACCCCCCCCCCTTCTATATGTATGGATCATTCCTGATATCATAAATATCACCCCCCTTCTACATGTATGGATCATTCCTGATATCATAAATATCACCCCCCCTTCTACATGTATGGATCATTCCTGATATAAATCTCACCCCCTTCTACATGTATGGATCATTCCTGATATAAATCTCACCCCCTTCTACATGTATGGATCATTCCTGATATAAATCTCACCCCCTTCTACATGTATGGATCATTCCTGATATTATAAATATCACCCCCCCTTCTACTTGTATGGATCATTCCTGATATAAATATCACCCCCCTTCTACCTGTATGGATCATTCCTGATATTATAAATATCACCCCCCCTTCTACTTGTATGGATCATTCCTGATATAAATATCACCCCCCTTCTACATGTATGGATCATCCCTGATATCATAAATATCACCCCCCTTCTACATGTATGGATCATTCCTGATATCATAAATATCACCCCCTTCTACATGTATGGATCATTCCTGATATCATAAATATCACCCCCCTTCTACATGTATGGATCATTCCTGATATCATAAATATCACCCCCTTCTACATGTATGGATCATTCCTGATATAAATATCACCCCCTCTTCTACATGTATGGATCATTCCTGATATCATAAATATCACCCCCTTCTACATGTATGGATCATTCCTGATATCATAAATATCACCCCCCTTCTACATGTATGGATCATTCCTGATATCATAAATATCACCCCCTTCTACATGTATGGATCATTCCTGATATAAATATCACCCCCTTCTACATGTATGGATCATCCCTGATATCATAAATATCACCCCCTTCTACATGTATGGATCATTCCTGATATCATAAATATCACCCCCCTTCTACATGTATGGATCATTCCTGATATCATAAATATCACCCCCCTTCTACATGTATGGATCATTCTTGATATAAATATCACCCCCCTTCTACATGTATGGATCATTCCTGATATAAATATCACCCCCTCTTCTACATGTATGGATCATCCCTGATATCATAAATATCACCCCCCTTCTACATGTGTGGATCATTCCTGATATCATAAATATCACCCCCCCTTCTACATGTATGGATCATTCCTGATATCATAAATATCACCCCCCCTTCTACATGTATGGATCATTCCTGATATCATAAATCTCACCCCTTCTACATGTATGGATCATTCCTGATATTATAAATATCACCCCCCTTCTACATGTATGGATCATTCCTGATATCATAAATATCACCCCCCTTCTACATGTATGGATCATTCCTGATATAAATCTCACCCCCTTCTTCATGTATGGATCATTCCTGATATTATAAATATCACCCCCCTTCTACTTGTATGGATCGTTCCTGATATAAATATCACCCCCTTCTACATGTATGGATCATCCCTGATATCATAAATATCACCCCCCCTTCTACATGTATGGATCATTCCTGATATCATAAATATCACCCCCCTTCTACATGTATGGATCATTCCTGATATAAATATCACCCCCTTCTACATGTATGGATCATCCCTGATATCATGAATATCACCCCCCTTCTACATGTATGGATCATTCCTGATATCATAAATATCACCCCCCTTCTACATGTATGGATCATTCCTGATATAAATATCACCCCCTTCTACATGTATGGATCATTCCTGATATAAATATCACCCCCTTCTACATGTATGGATCATTCCTGATATAAATATCACCCCCTTCTACATGTATGGATCATTCCTGATATCATAAATACCACCCCCCTTCTACATGTATGGATCATCCCTGATATCATAAATATCACCCCCCCTTCTACATGTATGGATCATTCCTGATATCATAAATATCACCCCCCTTCTACATGTATGGATCATTCCTGATATCATAAATATCACCCCCCTTCTACCTGTATGGATCATTCCTGATATCATAAATATCACCCCCCTTCTACATGTATGGATCATTCCTGATATAAATATCACCCCTTCTACATGTATGGATCATTCCTGATATCATGAAATATCACCCCCTTCTACTTGTATGGATCATTCCTGATATTATAAATATCACCCTTCACCCCTTCTACCTGTATGGATCATTCCTGATATCAGTTTTCAGCTCTTTCCCACAGATTCTCGATTGGATTCAGGTCTGGACTTTGACTTGGCCATTCTAACACCTGGGACTTTGACTTGGCCATTCTAACACCTGGATACGTTTATTTGTGAACCATTGCTTTGTAGATTTTGCTGTATGTTTGGGATCATTGTCTTGTTGGAAGATAAATCTCCGTCCCAGTTTCAGGTCTTTTGCAGACTCCAACAGGTTTTCATCCAGAATGGTCCTGTATTTGGCTGCATCCATCTTCCCCTCAATTTTAACCATCTTCCCTGTCCCTGCTGAAGAAAAGCAGGCCCAAACCATGATGCTGCCACCACCATGTTTCACGGTGGGGATGGTGTGTTGAGTGTGATGAGCTGTGTTACTTTTACGCCAAACATATCGTTTTGCATTGTGGCCAAAAAGTTGGATTTTGGTTTCATCGGACCAGAGCACCTTCTTCCACATGTTTGGTGTGTCTCCCAGGTGGCTTGTGGCAAACTTTAGACGAGACTTTTTATGGATATCTTTGAGAAATGGCTTTCTTCTTGCCACTCTTCCATAAAGGGCAGATTTGTGCAGTGTACGACTGATTGTTGTCCTATGGACAGACTCTCCCACCTCAGCTGTAGTTCTCTGCACTTCATCCAGAGTGATCATGGGCCTCTTGGCTGCATCTCTGATCAGTCTTCTCCTTGTCTGAGCTGAAAGTTTAGAGGGACAGCCAGGTCTTGGTAGATTTGCAGTGGTCTGATACTCCTTCCATTTCAAAATGATCGCTTGCACAGTGCTCCTTGGGATGTTTAAAGCTTGGGAAATCTTTTTGTATCCAAATCCGGCTTTAAACTTCTCCACAACAGTATTACGGACCTGCCTGGTGTGTTCCTTGGTCTTCATGATGCTCTCTGCGCTTTCAACAGAACCCTGAGACTATCACAGAGCAGGTGCATTTATACAGAGACTTGATTACACACAGGTGGATTCTATTTATCACCATCAGTCATTTAGGACAACATTGGATCATTCAGAGATCCTCGCTGAACTTCTGGAGTCAGTTTTCTGCACTGAAAGTAAAGGGGCCGAATAATTTTGCACGCACCACTTTTCAGTTTTTTAATTGCTAAAAAAGTTTCAAAAATCCAAAAGATTTCGTTCCACTTCACAATTGTGTCCCACTTGGTGATTCTTCACAAAAAATAAAAATTTTATATCTTTATGTTTGAAGCCTGAAATGTGGCAAAAGGTTGAAAAGTTTAAGGGGGCCGAATACTTTCGCAAGCCACTGTAAATATCACCCCCCTTCTACATGTATGGATCATTCCTGACATAAATATCACCCCCTTCTACATGTATGGATCATTCCTGACATAAATATCACCCCCTTCTACAAGTATGGATCATTCCTGACATAAATATCACCCCCCTTCTACATGTATGGATCATTCCTGACATAAATATCACCCCCCTTCTACATGTATGGATCATTCCTGACATAAATATCACCCCCCTTCTACAAGTATGGATCATTCCTGATATAAATATCACCCCCTTCTACATGTATGGATCATTCCTGACATAAATATCACCCCCCTTCTACATGTATGGATCATTCCTGACATAAATATCACCCCCTTCTACATGTATGGATCATTCCTGACATAAATATCACCCCCCCTTCTACATGTATGGATCATTCCTGATATCATAAATATCACCCCCCTTCTACATGTATGGATCATTCCTGACATAAATATCACCCCCTTCTACATTTATGGATCATTCCTGATATCATAAATATCACCCCCCTTCTACATGTATGGATCATTCCTGACATAAATATCACCCCCCTTCTACATGTATGGATCATTCCTGATATAAATATCACCCCCCTTCCTGATATCATAAATATCACCCCCCTTCTACATGTATGGATCATTCCTGATATCATAAATATCACCCCCCCCCCTTCTACATGTATGGATCATTCCTGACATAAATATCACCCCCTTCTACATTTATGGATCATTCCTGATATCATAAATATCACCCCCCTTCTACATGTATGGATCATTCCTGACATAAATATCACCCCCCTTCTACATGTATGGATCATTCCTGATATAAATATCACCCCCCTTCTACATGTATGGATCATTCCTGATATCATAAATATCACCCCCCTTCTACATGTATGGATCATTCCTGATATCATAAATATCACCCCCCTTCTACATGTATGGATCATTCCTGATATCATAAATATCACCCCCCTTCTACATGTATGGATCATTCCTGATATAAATATCACCCCCCTTCTACATGTATGGATCATTCCTGATATAAATATCACCCCCCTTCTATATGTATGGATCATTCCTGATATCATAAATATCACCCCCCTTCTACATGTATGGATCATTCCTGATATCATAAATATCACCCCCCTTCTACATGTATGGATCATTCCTGATATCATAAATATCACCCCCCTTCTACATGTATGGATCATTCCTGATATAAATATCACCCCCCTTCTACATGTATGGATCATTCCTGAAGACATGGATTGTATAGATCACAGCTGGTATCATTGTACCTGACATTACAGTATATATACCACACCATATATGTGTTGTATCTGATATCATTGTATGTATGGTCCCTTATCTCTCCTATCTGATATCATTGTATGTATGGTCTCTTATCTCTATCTGATATCATTGTATGTATGGTCCCTTATCTCTATCTGATATCATTGTATGTATGGTCCCTTATCTCTCCTATCTGATATCATTGTATGTATGGTCCCTTATCTCTATCTGATATCATTGTATGTATGGTCCCTTATCTCTCCTATCTGATATCATTGTATGTATGGTCCCTTATCTCTCCTATCTGATATCATTGTATGTATGGTCCCTTATCTCTCCTATCTGATATCATTGTATGTATGGTCCCTTATCTCTATCTGATATCATTGTATGTATGGTCCCTTATCTCTATCTGATATCATTGTATGTTTTATCACCTCCTGACATTGATGGCTCTTCTAGGGTCTGTGTGGTTAGAAGGCTCCATTCACATTGGCGTCTACAAAGTTTCATGATTTCTAGTTTTGACTTTGATCTGACTTTACATTCTGTGGACCAGAGACGCACCAAAGTAGTGCCGGCACCTTTTCAAATTTGCTGCGACTTTAAAGCGGAGCTCCACCTTAAACAAAAAATATTACAAGCCATCAGCTACAAATACTGCAGCTGCTGACTTCTAATAAACTCACCTGTCCCAGGGTCCAGCGATGTCGGCAGCCAAAGCCGATCGATCGCTTGTCTCTCGGCTGCCCCCACCGCCATCCTCGGTCAGGGAATCAGGAAGTGAAGCGTTGCAGCTTCACTGCCCAGTTCCCTACTGCGCATGCGCGAGTCGCGCTGCGAGTCTAGACTGGTCCCCGTTGTGTTGTGGGAACTGTGCGTTTCCCAGAACACAACGGGGGGGGGGGGGCATTTGCGGCTAGCTATTCCCGGAAGTGGGTGCAGATACCTGTATTATACAGGTATCTGCACCCCCTCCCCCCTGAAAAGTGCCAGAGGCACCGGGGGGGGGGGGGGAATCCGATGAGCGGAAGTTCCACATTAGGGTGGAACTCCGCTTTAAGTAACACGGATCACAATGGGTGCCATTAAAAAGAATGGGATGCAACTTGTGGTGTGACTTAGGACGAGTGTGAACGGAGCCTTGGTCTGTTCCAGGATGAGATTTGGTCGTGTTGTGAATGTTCAGATGAGATGATTGATGTACACTTCTCGGTATGTGTATATTACAATGTGATCCCTCTGTGGCCAGTCCCTACTCTCTTCCTTCTCTGCTCTGACACAGCCACACTAAGGAAGATGTATAAAAGCATATATAACCATAACCGAAGGGATGACCCCTTTATGGGCGTGTCCTTTCCATGCAGGAGAGCTTTGTGATCTTTACCACACCCAACCTGCTGCTGTGTTTGGCTGCGGTGGGTGGTGGATGATGGTGGCTGAAGGTGGTTGGTGGAAGATGATGGCTGAAGGTGGGTGGTGGATGAAGGTGGATGGTGGCTGAAGGTGGTTGGTGGAAGATGATGGCTGAAGGTGGGTGGTGGATGAAGGTGGGTGGTGGAAGATGGTGGCGGATGAAGGTGGGTGGCGGATGAAGGTGGGTGGTGGATGAAGGTGGGTGGTGGAAGATGGTGGCGGATGAAGGTGGATGGTGGATGAAGGTGGGTGGTGGAAGATGGTGGCGGATGAAGGTGGATGGTGGATGAAGGTGGGTGGTGGATGAAGGCGGATGGTGGATGAAGACGGATGGTGGATGAAGGCGGGTGGTGGATGAAGGCGGATGGTGGATGAAGGTGGGTGGTGGAAGATGGTGGCTGAAGGTGGTTGGTGGAAGATGATGGCTGAAGGTGGGTGGTGGATGAAGGTGGGTGGTGGAAGATGGTGGCGGATGAAGGTGGGTGGCGGATGAAGGTGGGTGGCGGATGAAGGTGGGTGGTGGAAGGTGGGTGGTGGATGAAGGTGGGTGGTGGATGAAGGTGGGTGGTGGCAGATGGTGGCGGATGAAGGTGGGTGGTGGATGAAGGTGGGTGGCGGATGAAGGTGGGTGGTGGATGAAGGTGGGTGGTGGAAGATGGTGGCGGATGAAGGTGGGTGGTGGATGAAGGTGGGTGGCGGATGAAGGTGGGTGGTGGATGAAGGTGGGTGGTGGATGAAGGTGGGTGGTGGAAGATGGTGGCGGATGAAGGTGGGTGGTGGATGAAGGTGGGTGGTGGATGAAGGTGGGTGGTGGCAGATGGTGGCGGATGAAGGTGGGTGGTGGATGAAGGTGGGTGGTGGCAGATGGTGGCGGATGAAGGTGGGTGGTGGATGAAGGTGGGTGGTGGATGATGGTGGCTGAAGGTGGGTGGTGGATGAAGGTGGGTGGTGGATGAAGGCGGGTGGTGGATGATGGTGGGTGGTGGCTGAAGGTGGTTGGTGGATGATGGTGGATGAAGGTGGGTGATGGATGAAGGCGGGTGGTGGATGAAGGCGGGTGGTGGATGAAGGCGGGTGGTGGATGAAGGCGGGTGGTGGATGAAGGCGGATGGTGGATGAAGGCGGGTGGTGGATGAAGGCGGGTGGTGGATGAAGGCGGGTGGTGGATGAAGGCGGGTGGCGGATGAAGGTGGGTGGTGGATGAAGGTGGGTGGTGGAAGATGGTGGCGGATGAAGGTGGATGGTGGATGAAGGTGGGTGGTGGATGAAGGCGGATGGTGGATGAAGGCGGATGGTGGATGAAGGCGGATGGTGGATGAAGGTGGGTGGTGGATGAAGGAGGGTGGTGGATGAAGGCGGATGGTGGATGAAGGCGGATGGTGGATGAAGGTGGATGGTGGATGAAGGTGGGTGGTGGATGAAGGCGGGTGGTGGATGAAGGATGAAGGTGGGTGGTGGATGAAGGCGGATGGTGGATGAAGGCGGATGGTGGATGAAGGTGGATGAAGGCGGATGGTGGATGAAGGTGGGTGGTGGATGAAGGATGAAGGTGGGTGGTGGATGAAGGCGGATGGTGGATGAAGGTGGGTGGTGGATGAAGGATGAAGGTGGGTGGTGGATGAAGGTGGATGAAGGCGGATGGTGGATGAAGGTGGATGGTGGATGAAGGCGGGTGGTGGATGAAGGATGAAGGTGGGTGGTGGATGAAGGTGGATGAAGGCGGATGGTGGATGAAGGCGGATGGTGGATGAAGGCGGATGGTGGATGAAGGTGGGTGGTGGATGAAGGCGGGTGGTGGATGAAGGATGAAGGTGGGTGGTGGATGAAGGTGGATGAATGTGGATGATGCCATTGGTCCATGCCTGGAGATAGGACATATATCTGTGAGTAGATCAGCCATGCGGTTGTGCATACTTGCAGTCTGCTGTGCTCCATGGCATGCTGGGCGCTCACTAATGGAACGTTATTAATGAAACGGAGTCTGTCGGAGCAAATGATTCTATGACCTGATTACTATAGTCCATTATATCCTATTGGAGGTCTGTTACCAACAATACTGCAAGGTGGATAGGTGGGCAGTGTGATGATTATGTGAATGGGGACGCACTAAGCATGATCCCTTCATATGTCTATATAGGTGAATATTACATATACAGAGCGCACTTCTGTACAGTACATGGCCTCATCATATCATGTTTTTTTTTGGATGTGGTTAGGCAGTTATATTTTTATTAAAAAAAAAAATCATGTTATACTTCCCTCCTCTGTAATGGTTTTGCACAGAGCAGCCCAGATCCTCCTCTTCTGGGGTCCCCCTGCCGTTGCTCCAGGCTCCTCCTCTTCATTGGGTGCCCATGCCGCCCTGCTTCAGATTCTCCTCATTTTGATTGACAGCAGCATGAGCCAATCACTCATGCTGCTATCAATCTGTCCAATAAGGAGATAGACAGTGGCGGGAGCCGCTGCGCTCGTGCACATCGTTTGATCGGGCTCAGGTAAGAATAGGGGGGGGCGGGGGGGCAGCTGGTTGTAAAGGCAGGTCTAGGAGATATTCACAGTACCTACAGGTAAGGCCTCATGCACACGAGACGCCGGTGCAAACTCTTCTGAACACATGTTTTTAAAAGCTGAAACTGGCGTTTAGAAACGCCCGTTTTGCCGCGTTTGCATCTGTAGAGCAGAGAATGACATTTTGCGACCCAACTTTGGGGCCCCGTATCTCGGGGCCACTTGGTGCTAGGAACCCCAAATTTGGTGTGCTAACACAGTGGAAATAGCACTACAACATATCTAAATGGGGTTCCTAGCACTAAGTGGCCCCAAGATATGGGGCCCCAAATTCAGGTCGCAAAATGTCAAGCACTTTTCTGCAGCAGAGAATGACATTTTGGGGCCCCATATCTTGGGGCCACTCCACTTTGTGCTAGGAACCCCAAATTGGATATGTTATAGTGTTAGTCCAACTGTGTTAGCACACCAAATTTGGGGATCCTAGCATCAAGTGACCCCGGGATATGGGGCCCCAAAATGTCAAGCACTTTTCTGCAGCAGAGAATGACATTTTGTGACCAGACTTTGGGGCCCCATATCTTGGGGTTCCTAGCACCAAGTGGTCCCGAGATATGGGGTCCCAAAGTCGGGTTGTAAAAAACACTTATAAACGCAAACGCGTCACCGGCGTTTAGCCGCGTTTGGCGTCTGAAGCGTGGAAAACTTTTGCGTCTGAACCCATATTTTTGCTTCTGGAAAAACGACGTTAAACGCAACTGCCTAAAAACGCCAAAAAACGATTATTACAGGCTTACCTGTAGGTTGAGGTGCTGTAACAGAGTTTACAACCACTTTAACAAAAAAAAAAAAGACTATTTTATTTTTTTCAGATACTTGTATAGCGCCGTCAATTTACACAGCGCTTTACATATACATTGTATATTCACATCAGTCCCCGCCCTCAAGGAGCTTACTCACATTCATATACTGGGGCCAATTTTAGACAGAAGCAAATGAACCTACCAGCAGGGGCGTTGCTAGGCCTACAAAAGATCTGGGGCTAGAGCCCATAGTAGTGAAGTAAAGAAAGTCATACACATGTATATAATATACGTGTGGGTGTACAGTATGTATATCTCTGAGTGTGGATTCCCGCTTACATCAGGGTCCCCAGAGAGCCCCCCGCTTACATCAGGGTTCTCAGAGAGCCCACCCCCCTTACATCAGGGTTCTCAGAGAGCCCCCCGCTTACATCAGGGTTCTCAGAGAGCCCACCCCCCTTACATCAGGGTTCTCAGAGAGCCCCCCCTTACATCAGGGTTCTCAGAGAGCCCACCCCCCTTACATCAGGGTCTCTAGAGAGCCTTCCTACTTACATGAGGGTCCCCAGAGCACCCCTCATTACATCAGGGTCCCCAGAGCCCCCTCATTGCATCAGGGTCCCCAGAGAGCCCACCCCCTCTTACATCGGGGTCCCCAGAACCCCCTTTACATCAGGGCCCCTAGAGAGCCTCCCTACTTACATCAGGGCCTCCAGAGCCCTCCTCATTACATCAGGGTCCCCAGAGCCCCCCTCATTACATCAGGGTCCGCAGAGATCCCACCCCCTTACATCAGGGTCCTCAGAGAGCCCACCCCCCTTTCATCAGGGTCCCTAGAGAGCCTTCCTACTTACATCAGGGTCCCCAGAGATCCTACCCCTCTTACATCAGGGTAACCAGAGCCCCCCTTACATCAGGGTCCCCAGAGAGCCCGGGGCTCAGGAGTTGGCTACATAAACAATGCAGGGCTCAGCTGTGCCCATCTATGTAGCCTTCAGTGCCCAGCAATGCAGCCTCACCAGTGCCGAGCAGTGCACCCCCCACTGCAGTGCCCTCTGTCCCCTGCACCCCACCACACACACTGTGTAAGTAGAACTCTTACCTTACACAGGTGTACAGCAAGCAGAGCATCTGAGATCGGCATCACAGAGCTGGATGGGGGCGGGAACTACAGAAGTTAACTTTTCACATTAACAGGCTGGTGATTGGTTGCTAGGACTGTCCAGCAACCAATCACCTGCTGTTTAATGAAAAAGACAACTCCTGCGGTTCCCGCCCCCATCCAGCCCTGTGATACTGGGCGCTCACCACTGTCCAATGAAGGGGACAGCAGCGAAAATTTCCACATGCCAGGTGCCCGCATTCAGCGGTGGCGGGCCGGGTGCCAACCCCTGCCCTAGAGACTCGGGGCTATGGGCCCCAGATTCGGGGCTATAGCCTCAATAGCCACCCCCTAGCAACGCCTCTGCCTACCAGCATGTCTTTGGAATGTGGGAGGAAACCCACACAGGCACAGGGAGAACATGCAAACTCCATGCAGTTAGTGTCGTGGTTGGGATTTGAACCAGCGACCCTTTTTACTGCTAGGCGAGAGTGCTAACCACTACACCACTGTGCCGCCCCACTACACCACTGTGCGGCCCACTACACCACTGTGCCGCCCCACTACACCACTGTGCCGCCCCACTACACCACTGGGCCCGCCCACTACACCACTGTGCCCGCCCACTACACCACTGTGCACGCCCTACTTTAGTATCACTTCAATGCATAGAATGCACTAAGGTGAAAAACCTTGAGGCTTTAGGCTCCTTTCACAGAAAGTCGCACGATTTTGCTACAGAGGACAGCCAGCGCTACAAAGAGGGGCGTGTCATCCTGGAGCGCGCTCTGGTGCGGGAGAGCGAAGGCTTCGAGGAACACGTCCCGTCCGACAATTCCTGAACTCCATAATTCCATTTCCACGTCAAACTCTCTACGACGTCTTTGCATACAATGTTACCTTCGTCTCCGAGTCGCATTGATAAGATGGAGGAACTGAGAAAGGCCTGCTCAATTATGTCACAATTTAAGTTATCTGCCACCTCCAGCAAATCTTTCTACGAATGCTGACAGTTTGATTTCACCCCAATAACCCCCCCGAGGGGGACCCTCACCCCCTCTATGCCAATCTGGCAAATGCCTTATATTATCGATTGTTTGCTCTGATTCTGGACACTCCGTAATTCAGAAACATTAGGGGTGCACCGAATGGAAATTTGAGTGCCGAAACTGAAAATGACATATTTTTAAAAAATATTCATATTTTTATATACAATTGTATTATATTTGAATTATTACATTTAATTGAGGATATTAATTAATATGAATTTATTGTTGGCCATTATTGGCACCTTTTAGTGCAAAAAAAGCTCAGGAAAAATGCAGTCTCTGACCGGCTCTTGTATCATGTCCTCACTCTCTGACCGTCTCTTGTATCATGTCCTCACTCTCTGACCGTCTCTTGTATCATGTCCTCACTCTCTGATCCTCTCTTGTATCATGTCCTCACTCTCTGACCGTCTCTTGTATCATGTCCTCAGTCTCTGATCCTCTCTTGTATCATGTCCTCAGTCTCTGACCCTCTCTTGTATCATGTCCTCAGTCTCTGACCCTCTCTTGTAGCATGTCCTCAGTCTCTGATCCTCTCTTGTATCATGTCCTCAGTCTCTGACCGTCTCTTGTATCATGTCCTCAGTCTCTGACCCTCTCTTGTATCATGTCCTCACTCTCTGACCGTCTCTTGTATCATGTCCTCAGTCTCTGACCCTCTCTTGTATCATGTCCTCAGTCTCTGACCCTCTCTTGTATCATGTCCTCACTCTCTGACCGTCTCTTGTATCATGTCCTCATAGGCCTCATGTACACTGCTGTTGGTAAACGATTGTTCAGAGGTAGTTGGATGCTTTTTTTCAGCTGCCCCTGAACTCCTCCAATGTTCTCTTATGTGTACACAGGTTTGTTTAATGTCGTTTTTAGGCAGTTGCGTTTAGAGGCTTTTCTTTGAAGACAAAAAAAATAATTTTAGACGCCAAAGTTTCCGACGTTTCAGACACTAAACGTGGTAGCTCACGTGTCGTTTACAGGCTTATTTTTTTTTTTTAATATTTAAAAAAAAATAAAAAAATTCATTTTTGCCTAACGCTTCTAAACGTAAATGCAGAAAAACGGATGTTTTAAACGCGGGTTACTATCTGTCAAGTTAAATCATTCAGGAGAGGTTGTAAAAATGTCCCGTGTACATGAAGCTAGCCTATCAGTGTCCGGATCACACAGAGCGCCGATCTCCCGCTGTGTCCCGGGGGCGGGGTTGGAATTCCTCGGGCCGCAGTAACAAAGCCCCGCCTCCTATGATGGACGTCACACTGCTTCAATTTCCCACCACTGGATCAGTGTGCCGTCTATCACAGGGGGCTGCCGAACGATTTAGCTCAGTGACAGAGAGAGAGATCGCCGCTCTGCGTGACAAGGAGGGAGGGGAGGGCTCTGACTGGGGATGACACCCCCGCCATGTGCGCCCCCCCTGCCATGTGCGCCCCCCAGGGCGGACCACCCTGTTTTCGGTGCCATTATTGGCACATTTTTTCTTTCGGCCGAATGTAAAAAAAACACAATTTTCGACCAATGTGTTTCAGCGGCCAAAAATTGGGTCCGCCTCTAAAATGTCACTGTCATACCCTCTGCACTCCTCTCCTGTACATACAGTATCTGACAAAAGTAAGTACACCCCTCAGTGACATTTGTGTAAATCTTTTCTTCTTCCTTTTCATGTGACAACACTGAAGAAATGACACTTTGCTACAATGTAAAGTAGTGAGTGTACAGCTTGTATAACAGTGTAAATTTGCTGTCCCCTCAAAATAACTCAACACACAGCCATTAATGTCTAAACCGCTGGCAACAAAAGTCAGTACACCCCTAAGTGAAAATCTCCAAATTGGGCCCAATTAGCCATTTTCCCTCCCCGGTGTCATGTGACTCGTTAGTGTTACAAGGTCTCAGGTGTGAATGGGGAGCAGGTGTGTTAAATTAGGTGCCCCCTCAATATAACTCAACACACAGCCATTAGGGTAAAGGTGATGGACTGGCCAAGCATGTCTCCAGAACTAAACCCTATTGATCATCTGTGGGACATCCCCAAACGGAAGGTGGAGGAGCGCAAGGTCTCTAACATCCACCAGCTCTGTGATGTCATCATGGAGGAGGGGAAGAGGACTCCAGTGACAACCTGTGAAGTTCTGGTGACCTCCATGTCTAAGAGGGTTAAGGCAGTGCTGGAAAATATTGGAGGCCACACAAAATATTGACACTTTGGGCCCAACTTGGAGATTTTCACTAAGGGGTGTACTGACTTTTGTTGCCAGCGGTTTAGACATTAATGGCTGTGTGTTGAGTTATTTTGAGGGGACAGCAAATTTACACCGTTATACAAGCTGTACACTCACTACTTTACATTGTAGCAAAGTGTCATTTCTTCAGTGTTGTCACATGAAAAGATAGAAGAAAAGATTTACAACAATGTGACTGAGGGGTGTACTTACTTTTGTCAGATACTGTATATATACTGTACACTCACCGGCCACTTTATTATTTCCCCCTTGCTAGTAGCGGGTCGGACCCCCTTTATTAGATCCCCCATAGAAATCCGGGGTACGGTACCCCACACATCACGGGGTGCTTCATAAATCTCCCTATAAATCCTGTGCTGGACCGACACCAATTATTCCCATCACCATGACGATGATAAACGATTATTGATTGAATGGCTTCTACGATGAAATATTGGAAATCAAACTATTTTGTTTTTTTACTTCTAAATACCCCCCCCCCCCCCGTGATCATTAAACCCCCCCCCCCCCCCGTGATCATTATACCCCCCCTCCCCCCCCCGTGATCATTACACCCCCTCCCCCCAGTGATCATTACACCCCCTCCCCCCCAGTGATCATTACACCCCCCCTCCCCCCCAGTGATCATTACACCCCCCTCCCCCCCAGTGATCATTACACCCCCCCTCCCCCCCAGTGATCATTACACCCCCCTCCCCCCCAGTGATCATTACCCCCCCCCAGTGATCATTACACCCCCCCTCCCCCCCAGTGATCATTACACCCCCCCTCCCGTGATCATTACACCCCCCTCCCCCCCAGTGATTATACAGACAGATGTAGCTTTCTTATGGGGGGTGTAATAAAGTGACATTTATTATATGGAGGGGTGATTGATAGTTCTATTGACAATCAGAGGTGTGTATGGTGAGGAATGGTCGGGTAATGGATATATACTATATACCAGAAATAGGTGACCCCCTCCCCTCCCAATCACTGATATATGATAGTAATTGTACCATCCCCCCCAGCAATATAAATCATAGAAATAATGGGGTACGGGGCGCTATAATATCCAATCCTCCAATCCAAAATTGATCAATAAATTAAACAACTCATCATCGTTCACAACATATTTACCCCCCCCCCACTGATATATATATATATATATAAAATAAATAATATAAATGATTGGGGTAAGAGATTATATATAAATAATATATTTTATACATTTATTTATTTATTATTATTAGGGTGATATATATATATAATTATTATTGGAGTGATCTATATACACATCAGGAGCTGCCTGATGTCATCACTGGACTCCTCCCCTACTGCCTTATATGGACTTGTTTACTCCTTATATGCAAATGAGGCAGCTGGCTGGGGCTGCGTCGCCATGACAATAACTGACATGACTGCACTGGACCTCCTATGGGAAGGATTGTGTATGTGACGTTTCTATGGTAATATCTCCATCCCATAATAATATCATCCATTCCTTCCTGTCTAAAGACTTCATTCACAAGGCTGGAAGAGTCGGATATTGTGATCCCCCAATAAATTATTGGGGTGATGTATATATATATATTTATTATTGGGGTGATATATATATATATATATATATATATATTTATTATTGGGGTGATATTGATGAGATATTAGTTATGAATGTGCAATCATTGTGATTTGGGGGGGATAACTGATCAGTATGACTCCTCCCCCTCCCCTCCCCCATTAATAAAAAGCTTTATTTGCTGCAGTGGAGAAGAAATCCAAATAAAAAATAAAATAAAGAAATGTTCTCTTTGTGGGGTGCAGAGGTGACATTTGGGGGAAGTCTTTAGACAGGAAGGAATGGATGATATTATTATGGGATGGAAATATTACCATAGAAACGTCACATACACAATCAGACTGTGATAGAGATCGGAGGGAGAAGGAAGGAGTTTTGTATTCTCTGCAGTTTTGCTGATTATTTGATAATATAATAATGGGGATGATTTGGATAAAGAATATTTATCAGATACGGAATCTTCTGAACACCAACAAAGAAGGAAATGTATTTGTTATACTGGGAGTCTGGATCTTCCAGCACCTGAAATTCCCACCGAGCTTCGCTATTGGTTAGTGATATATATAATATAATATATACACACATATCACATGTGTGGGAGGGGAGGGGGTGACATGCGTTGTGATATTTATATATATAATATACACACATACATATATCTGTGGGGGGGAGGGGTGACATGCTTTGTGATGTATGTATGTGTTTATATTATATATATATATATATGTGAGGGGGGGAGGGTGACATGCATTGTGATATATATATACACATACATATATCACATGTGTTGGGGGGATGGGGTGACATGCATTGTGATATATATAATATATACACACATACATATATCACGTGTGGGGGGGAGGGGGTGACATGCATTGTGATATATATAATATATACACACATACATATATCACGTGTGGGGGGGAGGGGGTGACATGCGTTGTGATATATGTATGTGTGTATATTATATATATATATATGGGGGGGGGGTGACATGCATTGTGATATATATACACACATACATATATCACATGTGTTGGGGGGAGGGGGTGACATGCATTGTGATATATATACACACATACATATATCACATGTGTGGGGGGGGGAGGGGGTGACATGCATTGTGATATATATATAATATATACACACACACATATATCACAATGCATGTCACCCCCCCCCCACATATATATAATATACACACACACTAGGGCTGCTGCAACTAACGATTATATTCATAATCGATTAGTTGGCTGATTATTATTTAGATTAATCGATTAATGACCTTAAAAAGGAGTGATATATAATTTAGTTAATATGTAACGTTTTATAAAAAAGGCCATTTATTCTGAAATCTC